>JABUQX010071295.1:0-36065 GCA_015478945.1 Trachelipus rathkii | reverse complement strand
TTTGATCAGCAGGAATTGTTTCCTAAATCATATTTAATATTTTTTACAGTTAATTGAATCTTAGTTACTAGTAAAATGTATTTCAGTTTCATTTCTATGACTTTTATTAGAAACGTTTTTAACCCTCCGCGCGTTTCGGGTGTGGGGCAAAATTTTTTGTCCCATTTTTCAATGATTCTTTACAAAATGTTCAAAGTTTTTATTCGGTTCAATTTTTTTTCCTTCCAGGTATTCCTCAGAGACCATGTTTAAGAAAGACCTCTAAATGTGTAAAAAAATATAGTTAATACTAATAATGAAGTTAACCGGGATATATTAGGTGTGCGGCAAAAAAATTTGCATCCTACACCGATATGTGCACGCCGAACACCTGATATTAAAATTGGCATAATAATAAATAATAATAATAGATAATTAATAATAATAATAAAACTATTTAAGTAGCTAAAAATGGCAGATCAACTGCAAAAGGTTCAATGCATATTTTCTATATGAAATTAGTTTATTCAAAAATTAACAAAATTAGGAAATTCGCTGTAAAAAAAACATGGTGGCCAAAAATTTTCCCCACCGTACGTGCCGCGTAACACGTGGCAAATTTTGGCACTCTTTAACAAATTTTCTATATATTCAGATTGTTGAGATACCTTATTACACAAATATTAGTATTTTTAACCGAATTCAGTAACATTTTGCAATAAAACTTAAATTAGTCCCTTTAAAAAAAAATAAATAAAATAAAAATGTTAAAAAAAATACTGTCCCCCCCAACATATAAAATTTATTTTTGAGTCCTTGGGCATATAATTAGCAGGACATGATTTTTGGTTTGTATTAGTACTAATTATAGGAATAATATCTATCATAATTTTGAAGAGATTTTGTTGTATAGTTTCTTTTTCATAAGCCAATCTTATAGTTAGCAATGGAAATAACAAGAAAAAACACCCATTCAATAATAATTAACAAATAAAAATAATAAATAACATTAAAGTAAACAAAAATTGGCTAGATCAACGGCAAAAGGCCCAATATACACATTATCTATATGAAATTAGTTGTCGAAATTAAGAAATTTACCGTAAAATATGGCGTGGGCTGATTTTGCCCACACCGTACGAGCGCGTAAGCCAAGCGCATTTTGTAAGCGCTAGGGTTAAACGTGGATTGATACCAAATGTCGCTAGATTATTTATTTTCTATTTTTTATTAATAAACTATATTGTTTTATGCCATGTTCAATTTATATATTGTAAAAATTTACTTTAGCTGCTTTTTCGTGTTAATTTTGTATTTTTTGTGAATAATTTGTTAAATTGCTTAATAACCAAAATGTTAATTGTCAATCGCTTTTTTCCTCAGACTTCCTTTACATATCAAGCCAATTCGAGCTCAGACGAGCACTTCTTACTGTAATGCTGCCTCTTGAACCATATATCTTCCCTAATATTGCTTTGCGAATACGGTTCCAACGTTGAACTTTCAAGTTTCATTTAACACAGGCAGTTAAAGTACTAAGAGTAGAATCATTTGGATTAAGGCTGTCCTTCAGATGGCCTTTACTCAGTTCCCTCTAGTGTAAGTTTCATACTTTCTTATTATAGTAGAGCTGTCTTGTAATATTTTTTTGATGTTGAAAGAAAGTGGCAAAATGTTAAATATTTCCTTCAAGTGCTACATCGTTTTTATAGGTAGTTATTTCTCTGACATCTCGGTACAGTGTAAAGTAATATTCCTCCATCATTATTTTTTATTTTTTTGTTTCCTGATTATTTCCCTTGATTGTTGTGTAAAATTGGCAATCTTAAAGTTTTGAAAAAGCTTTTGATTATGTTTGGATATGCTTCCTCAATCATAAGTATTAGTGTCCGTATTTTGTGCTTGTTTATTTTAACCTGATCAACGTACCAATGAACACGACATTCTAGCTTAAGATTATGGTGGTGTGGTGCTTTACTGTAGGTCTGTTCCGCTTATCTTATGTTGATCTCCCACCCCATTATATTCTTAATATAACCTATTAAGAATAGATAAAAGATATTTGCGATATATAAAGCAAGTTCTTTTTTTTTAATAAAAAAAAAACTTGAGAAAAAAATAAATGTAAAGTTAGAAAAAATCATTCTACACAACAAAACAAGGTGTCATTCTATATCTTTTATCCTACTTTACCTATTCCAAAGTTACCATTAACCAACTTAATTCCACAACCTTCATTTTATGCTAAAAACATTTCGCAATGAATACAAATTTGTTTAACCTTTTTTTTAAACAAATACATTAAATAGATTTCGATTACAACAAAAGAAAGAAAAAGGAAAGATTTGGTTATATTTCGGATTTCATTTTCAATTAAAATATTTATAACAGTCGAGATTAAGTATTATTAGAAATTAATAAATATATATATATATATAATATATATAATATATATATATATATATATATATATATATATATATATAATATATAATATTATATTATTATGATAGATATAATATATATAATAATTATTGATATAATATTATCTAGATTATATATATATATTATATTAAATTAATTTATATATATTTATAATATATAATATATATATATTATATATATAATTATATATATATATATACGTATTATATTATATATATATATATATATACAGTGTGATATATATTATATATAAATATATATATATATCATTAATTATATATATATATATAAATATATATATATATAAATTATATATATATATATTATATAATATAATAATATATTATATATTAATAATATATATTATATATATATATATATATTAATATATATATATAATAATAATATAATATATATTATATATAATATAATAATAAATATAAAATATATACTAATATATATACCTATTATATATTAATATATAGGTACTATAATATATATTATAGTATAGTAATATAATATAATATATAAGTAATATAATATATATATATTATGATATATATATAGTATATATATTAGGTATATATTAATATATACTAATACAATTATATCCAGCGATATAGCCCACATTCCCACTGTTATAATAAAATATAGATTGAATTGACAATGAAAAAACTTAAGATACACAAAAACTTCTTCTTTTCTTTTCTTTTGTGTAATCAAATCTATTTGTTTTGTATTTGTTTAAAATAAAAGGATTAATATTATTTATTAATTTTATGCATTTATTTTTAGCAAAAAATGAATGGTGTGGAATTAGTTGGTTAAATGGTACTTTGGAATAGGTAGTTAGGATAAAAGAATAGAATGAACACCTTGTTTGTTGGAAGATGATTTCTTTTTCTAACTTTACATATTTTTTTTTCTCAGTTTTTATTAAAAAAAAAGAACTTGCAGGTCATTATCTTATATATATCGCAAATATCTTTTATCCTATTCTTAATAGGTTATATAAGATGTGGGAGATCAACAAAGTAATGGCGGAAATAGAACTTCATAAGTAAAGAACCACACCACTGCAATCATAAGCTAGAATGTCGTGTTCATTGGTACGTTGTTCAAGTTAAAATAAACAAGCACAAAATACGGAGACTAATACTTATGATTGAGGAAGCATATCCAAACATAATCAAAAGCTTTTTCAAAACTTTAAGATTGGCAATTATTTACACAACAATCAAGGAAATAATCAGAAAAAAATATAGAGGAATATTACTTTACACTGTACCGAGAAGCCAGAAAATAATTACCTACACAAATGATGTAAAACTTCGAAGGAAAGATTTAACATTTTGCCACTGTCTTTCAACATAAAAAAAATATTACAAGACAGCTCTACTATAATAAGAAAATCTGAAACTTTCACTAGAGGGAACTGAGTAAATGCTATCTGAAGGACAGCCTTAGTCCAATTGATTCTACTCTTAGTACTTTAACTGCCTGTGTTAAATGAATCTTGAAAGTTCAACGTTGGAACCGTATTCGCAAACCAATATTAGGGTTCAAGAGGCAGCATTATGGTAAGAAGTGAGGGTCAGAGCTCGATTTGGCTTTATATATAAAGGAAGTCTGACGAAAAAAGCGATTGACAATTAACATTTTGTTTATTAAACAATTTAAACAAATTAATTCACAAAAAAAAGTACAATGGTACGAAAAAGCAACTAATGTAAATTTTGACCAATAAAAGAAATTGGAAACATGGCATTAAAACACATATAATTTATTAATAAAAAAAAAAGAAGATAAATAATCTAGCCGACATTGGTATCAATCCACGTTTAACCCTAGCGCTTACAAAATGCGCTTGCCTTACGGCGCTCGTTACGGTGTGGGGCAAAAATCAGCCCCACCCCATTTATATATTACGGTTAATTCGTAATTTCGACAACTAAATTTTCATATAGATCATGTGTATTGGGCCGTTCACTGTTGTTCTATCCAAATTTTTGTTACATATAAATGTTTATTATTATTATTATTTTTAAATTGATTATTATGAAAAATGGGTGTTTTTTCTTGTTATTATCCATCCAACATAAAGAATTGCTGTAAAAAAAACTTTATACACCAAAAAATCTCTTTCCAAATTATAGACTAATTCCCTCGAAATATGTACTAAAATACAAAAACTGTTACTACCGCAATATAGCCCCACAAAGGACTCAAAACAAAATTTTATATGTTGGTGTTGGGGGGGACGTATTTTTTTAACACTTTATATTTATTTATCATTCTTAAAAGAAAATTAATTTATAAGTTTTAATTGATAAACAATAATGGAATTCTGCTATAAAAATATCTAAATATTGATTGATTAATTTTTATTTAAAGTAGGGTAAAATATAGAAAATTAGTTAAAGCCTAATTTCTTTTGTAGATTAAGCGCCACGATACGGGTTGCGAGGAAATTTTGCCCCAAAACCATGTTTTTACAGCGAATTTCCTAATAATTGTTAATTTTAATAAACTTAATTTTTATTCAATTGGAGGAAAATTATGCATTTTGGACCCTTTGCAGTTTGAATCTGACCATTTAGCTATCTTAATGTTTATTTATTAATTATATTATGTATTATTATATTATTATTATTTGCCAAATTTATAAGGGTTCGCGGTGCAACATACATGGTGTTGAGGGCAATTTTGACCCCACCCAAATTATTATATAAGACGCTAATCTCAAAATTATTTATTGTTTTATTTTTTTACACAAAATTTTAGAAAGAAATGCGTTACCATTAGAATTTAAAATTAGCGTCACTTTCTAACGACCAAATGAAAATGATCATGCAATGAACTTTGAAAATTTCGAACTTAACTTACGGGTAGTGGACAAAATATTTGCCACACACCGTACGCTGCGAGGGTTAAAAACATGTTTCTAATATATTAAGTCATATGGGAAATAAACTAATATCATATTTTACTAGTAAGACTAAGATTCAAAATATTCCAGTCCTAAATATTAAAATATGTATAGGGAAACAATTCTTGAATCAAATTGAAAACAAACAAATTCTATAGGAAAGTAGATAGAGACAAAAAAAACTTTACAAATACCCAAATACTGGATTAATTCAATTGCTGACCAAACAAAATAGATTTACCTTTCCAAAATAAAATTAAGGAAAAGGTGACTTAGAGTTAGAACACTATATGAAGATTAATTTAACACCGTCTTCTCCTGAGATTCCCTTAGAATCCACGGGACAGTGGAAGGAGTAAAAAGTTTGGAAAACTAACTTTGCCTTTTTGACAAAAAAAAAGTCAAAATGATTTAAAAGTTAATGCATTTTAGTAAGTAAAATCCCATTACGTGTTGTAAACCAAATACTTTAAAAATCGTATATTAATATTATGTGTTTCTTTAAATTAACAATTCTGGTGCAAAAATTGTCCAAAACACAAAAAAACCATTTAGAATAAGAATTATAAAACAACTGGTAAAAATTTAAAATTACAAAAGAACAATTTTTTCCAACGGAAGGAAAATATTTAAATTGTATATTATACTATATATATTTAACTTTAATATTATATCTATTATAATTATTGCTTATTTAATATTTATATATATTACGATTAATATATTATATATATACTATTATATTATATATATAATATTATTACCATTATATATATTATTATATTATATTACTTATATTATAATATATATAATATATTATGTGTGTGTGTGTGTGTGTGTGCTTTATTGTGCGTTTTATGAATTAATACGCTATGTTCATACTATGAACAATTTAAGCCCGGTTACTTACAGTTTTTTGATGTAACACTAAATTGCTTTTTATCTTTGATGTTAACAATTCAAAATAAATAAATGACGGTGTGAGCGAGAGTCACAATCCTAGGGCTTTAAAGTGGCGTCCTGTTTCAATGAATAAATATGGTTTCATCATTTGAAACCTTTGTTAAGATGTAGTAAATGTGAACAGGAAAATATTGATTTCGTGGTTTTTGAAGAGATAAACATGTTTAAACCAATCATGGTTAATTACACATTGGCTGAAACATTGCCATGGGCTGTTGTTTTTGGCAGTTAAATTGTAGGCCCGACTGTTCAGATTTGGTCAATATTTCCGCGGTTAAATATTTAATCTTATCAATTTGAGCAATCTAAATAACAATCTAGGTTGATGTGCTTTAAATTGATGTTATTCAAATTTCAAAATACTTTCTTCAAATTCAACAAATTATTTTCAAATCTTCAAAAACTCACAATATGTCGCGAGGGCAAACCATTGCTTTCAAAAAACATTATTTTCGATTAGTGCACCATTAGCTAAAATCATTTTTGCATTCCTTCAAAATTTAACCATTATCTGATCAATATATCAATTTATTAATTTGAATACAGTAATCGCCAATGCTTATGCGGATTTTGCCATTGGTTCAATTCTACATTGTAGATCGAAAAGGAAAGTTTCTTTTCGATTATGCTGCTTAGTGGATTTGACTCACGAAGATGAGCCTGCACCGTCATAACTAATTTAGTACTGGTATAACAATAATTATTTTGTTAACATATACATTTAATATTATTATTATATTACTATATAATTTATTATATTCGATATGATTTAAATTAAAATATATTTACAAATGTTGTCTTTTAAGACTGTTAGTATTTACAAAGGAGAGTGCCATTGTACCTACTATTTCCCCAAACAAAATTCAGGCCAAATAACCCCGCGATTTAGCAATCATTTGTTCTTCTCTAGGTTAACAACAATGACTTGAGTACTATGTGACGAAATATAAAATATATTTGTATAACAATTGTGACATTAAGTTCTCACCAAGATAGGAAACCAAAATCCCAAAATAAAAATTTTTATGTAAAGTTTTAAGGATATGAGAATAAAGTAATATTTGAGAGTTAATACTTTTCCGGATTATCCGACAAAGAAGCCGCGATATCTGAAAAAGGATTGAACAGGGTTCAATAAATCGAGTACTCCTAACAATGTGATATAATTTAACTCTCAAGTCTTGTATATTCTATCTTTGGAAAACTCCCCAAACAAGAAGTAAAGACGACAAAGTTGATAATGACATAACTTCCAAAGGAGAGGTGGTCTGTGAAACTTGAAATCCAGGTTTTTCAAGAGGTAACCAGTTGGTTATTTGTAGTAAAAGTCTTATCTTCATGAAGACATTGATTAACCCGTAACACCAATAGCATTAAAGTCAAGTCAAATTATAAGAAGCGAAGCGAATATACAAGGCTATGGATATTACATTACAAAGCAGTTCAATACTTATAAAGAAACCCTTGAGTGATAGAAACCCAACTTGCCTTACAAATTAAGTAACCCACTCGGGGACACTAGGGAGAGGAATACACAGTTCACGTTTGAACGAAAGTATGAGTATGAAATTTTAACAGATTATTTTTAATGTACTATAGTAATAGAAGTTATATGTTTAAGTTTGCTGTTTTATCTATTTGTATTAATGTATGTTGTCTTTGAAGCTTATTTCTGACTGAATATAGCTTTAATCCGACGGTTGGTCAGGATGTTGCCTGACAGTGGATTCTTCGGGGAGGGTTTAATGCTACAGGTGATTCTTCTTTTAGAGAAGAATAATAAATATTAATAAGTATTTATAAGAGGTACAAATGAATGATTACACGAGTAATTTCGCCATTCCCTATGCTCAAAGAAACCGAGTGTACATTACCATCTGTACAAGGAAATGCAAAGCTTGCAATTTCCAAGATGTAAATATAAATGATTTTATAAATTTAAAATTTTTTAATTTGTTAATAAAGATATAATAAAACTTTCACCAAACCTCAGAGAGAAAGATGAAATTGAAAGAAAATCAATGTATGGAATTTCTATTATAAATGCAGGAGGAGGATATTCAGAATCCTCATTTGAGGGCAGCGCTGTATGAAAGATACATCAGTGCTTATCAACAATTCTTACTTTTTTCCAGAAGTTTCTTTTCTCTTAGACCTCAGTATGAGATATTGCGAAGTTTTATTTTCACTAATTTGAAAAGGCCAAAGAGGAGGAAAATTTAAAAAAATTGTGAAGTAATAAATAATTGTAGGTATTTTGGGCTTAATATTTTCAAAACGGAGTGTTAATTATGTGGTAACAAATAATGATACCTTTTCATATTTCTATATTTTAAAAATCATTTAAAATTATAATCTAGCAGGGAAAAATATAAAATAAAATATGAGCTCCCAAGTAAAGACCAAAAACCTACGGACATTAATTGGTGTACAAGCGTTCCCACTCCATGCGTATCGTCGGATATGTCGCAGATATTCGTCGATCTACAAAAGTACACGGAAAAGAATTTATATTATTTAAGTTAAAGGAGACGATCTCTATTCTAAGCCATCATAGTTATTCGTATAGATCGAAGGACGAAGTAGAATATTCGAAAGTAAACCTTTATTTGTTTTATAAGCGATTCTTTCTTTTCCCATTAAAAATAGAAAGAGAAAAGTATGCATTAGTCTATAATGTATATTTATCCTCTATATCTTCGCTCATACTTAACAAATAGGTATAACGTAATTTTAATATAAATATAACGTATATATATATAGTTATAATGATAATATAAACTATAATAAAAAATAATATATAAATACGTAACAATCGTCTTAAAAAGTACTATATACATTAATTATAAGTGTAGCCTTATAATCACCTAGTAATGAACATACCATACTAAGAACCCTAAACGTGAAGTATTATATATTACACTATCCACTAAAAATAAATAAGAATCACAAATTAGAATGTCATATATAATACATTTATTATATTGGAGTAATATGAGTTGCCCCCAAATATAGTGATATAGAAATTATTGAAGTTCAATTCAATAATTTTGATTATGTTAACCTGGAAAGCAATTTAATACATATCTTGTAGCCATTCAGGAAATGGTAAGATGTATAAATAAATAATCATCACCTTACAAAAAAATTACATAGCAAAGCAAATGAAAAGAGCAAAAAAAAAATAAAAAATAAACATATTTCTGCTATTATTGAGTACAAAAAAATAGAAGAAGATTTGCTCTCTCTCTCTCTCTCTGTTTCGTTCGCTTTCTTTCTATCTGTAAGTCTCTCTCTCTTAGCCTTACACATGGGTACTACTACTGCTTTTCTCTCTCTCTCTCTCTCTCTCTAAGTTGGGACACACAGGGTGCGATTTCTATGGTTTAAGAAATTGAGGGATATCTAGAGCCGTGAATAGTTGAGGTGTGCGATTAGTCACGCTCAAGAAGGACAGACGGACGAAGCTAGTATATGATGATGGAGCTTGAAAATTAGACAGACTTTCGATCCCCCCATAGTTAATTAAACCAGTTTTGAGAGGTCCGGTTGGAATTTTCGCTGGTTGGAGAGAGATATTGAGCAAATTTGATGAGAGAAAATCCCAAATTCGGACTTATATTATAAGTGAGAGGATGATATTGAAAGCAAAACACAAAGTGCGTCATGAACAGAGACTTAAGGTTGTGAGGACCGTCAAGGAAGGACAATTTACTAAAGAAGAAGAATTGTTAACTAAAAAAGAGAGAAGAGAGCACTAGAAATTTTACGTTAAATCATTTTTATTTTAGGATTAGGAGTGACAACCTAATATCTACCTAGATATCAATATAAAATTCTACGGCATTATACCCCTATCAGAAAAAAGTGATGCCCTTTTTACTGAAGAGATTGTGAAATTTTGTGAGAGTTGTGTTTGAGGTGAGAAGGAGAGTCAAAGCCTTTTTGGTGTTTGGGTCCTATCAAACCATAACGTGCGTTACACTTACACAGAATTAAAAGTGGGATGTACTTTTTTCAGACTTAAAGTATATTACAGACGTGCACACAGGGACAACTACCTGTTTATCGCAACAGACCATTACATTTCAATACCTATTTACAATAGAAAGAAACTTCTCCTCCTTTTGAGGAAGAAGTTAAAGTGATACCAAAATTTAGGGTTTTAAATGTGCTGAATTTAGAGTATATTAGTATATATATTATATGATGTATAGTTATTTTAAATATTTTTAATCTTAAATTGCCCTTATAGCCTTTCTAGTATATATACCTATTATTACTTAAATTTATAAAGTGGATATTAGAGATATAATTTTTATTTAAAAGAAAATAAAATAAATACAAATTATGTTATTAAATGCACTCATTCATGTATCTTTATAGTATAGATAGTAAAAGTCAATATGTAGATAATAGATGCAGTATCTTTTCTTATAAAATATAAGACGAGTGATAATTTTTATGTAACAATATGTGTTCTTAATATTATATATATAATATATAAATATATATATAAAATATAAAGAATAATCATCAGCAATATATATATAAAATATATACCCAAACTATATAAATGTATAACAATAAAATCAATTCCCATATAACAATATAACGTATATAATAAAATATCCATCCCAATCAGTTCTGGCATAGTTCATGCGATTCATCAACATCATCATCAATGATACAACTCCATCAATCAAACATCATCAATAACATCACCAAAAAAATAGTCCCTAGAACCCTACGCCTTTATCAACCTAAAAAAATAAAATAACAAAAAGATAATCAAATTATATACAAGAATAATTATCAAACTGTCATTTTTGATATATAATACCTATTCTAATTCAAATACCTACTCCCAATTATGACCTCCTACTACTTCCCAGGGAAAAGAGCGAGAGGCAGAGAATATGAGATTATTATTAGTATATTAATTGGATTTAAGAGCCGCGTATATCGGTCAGATCCTACATGCACTAACAAAACGGAACCAAGAAGTAAAAGAACAAGATATCCAATGAATATATAAAAGTAAAAAACTGAATAAATGAAATGATAGAATCACCAGACAACATAAAAAAGCTCCAATACGGCGTCGAAAAGAAAGGCCCAGGCCTTTGCAACCCATCTGATCACTCCCTCTTCTATATAGCCTTTTAGTGAGGCAAACTTACGTCGCCAGCTTCACTATGGGATAAAATCCATCCATGTTTTACCCGAGCCATTTTATCACTACGCCGCAACGTTAACCGCATACCACACCAAGAACCCTTATCAACACTCTGTGTGCAACTCACTGTGACAGATTCGCTCTCAAATATAGAGTTATGTATTATAAGAGGTATGCTCATCCTATGTAGCCCAGTAGTAATGGGATCTCGCCATGCAATCAATCCTCACACCTTACCGCTCTCACTTCAATAAGACCCCGCGCAAGATTCACGATGCATAGTGGATTGCCCATAATTACATTCCGTCGCACATTTTCCTTGATTCACAATAAAATTCTACGATTTCCCCTCTGTCTCACCACACCCCCTGGGTCACTTTTTCGTGTTATGCTGTGACTCAATTCCACCTTTTTTCTGCAGGGTGACTTTTTGGTTTAAGCTAAACCCCTTTCTAGTCCCCCGAGAGTTTGCTTCGTGGGATATGATAAAGTCGCACGCAAGAGCGAAACAAAGCTCGGTCCAAGGCGCCTTATTGGTGATTTAATATCATAGCTGGGTCTCTAAAAACACACTGTTCAACCAGTCTCGTCTTTAAAAAAGAAATATGATCATCTGATAGCGTCTGAGGAACGAGTTCCAGAGCATAACAGGACGCTGGATATAACGCAATCTGCTATCATATAATAAAGAACGGTTCCTCATTATTGAAACTAGAATGTTTGATTTTATATTTATTCTCTTTCTCTCGTTATAAATAATTTCTTCTATCGTCCTAAGGACAATGATATTCACTTAATGAACAACGATTCTTGCACTTTAGTCGCGAAGAGTCCTAAGCTCGGACGAGACCATACAACCACGCTCCCCTCACCAGCTTGTGTATTCAACATAGAGTGTTACTTAGATTTCATAATCAAAAATATTCAAGACTGATGTTCAGTATGGCAAACTGGTATAGAAATTCCATACCTCGTTTATTCCATACTCAGAAAGCATTCATGTCATTTCCCAAAATCCTTCCAAATAAAACGTGTTAATATTTAATTACAAATTTAATAATTCCCAGGCATAGGGTAAGGGAAACTATCTCAGAACGACAAGTTCTATCTCCTCTTCACTTGTTCCAATGGACACTTGCGAATGGCGGCACTCAAAAACTTTAGCTCCCTTTACAATCCACCGGGTATCACGACGATTTCCACTTTCCCATTACAGATTGCTCCAACCCTTATCGCCAAGTGAACTTTCTTCTTTGTGAGTAAAGAGACTACTGGAGTTGTTTAAAAAACAGTTGATACCACATTAAAAGAAGTAATCTTCCCGCATTTGATGATAGTATTGCAATCCCAATTACTACAGATCCAACAACTAGAGTTATCATATATTTATCCTAAAATTTAAACCGAGACACTTATTTCAATGCCCCATGCGGAATCTTCGATTTAACTAATTTAAATTTAGATAACCTTGAAACCCCACAACAAGACCGAGGAAAGTGACAACTAGTTGTGTTATCTTCGTATACACTAGCTACTACTTATATATGAAGATAGAGGACCACTATAGCGGCTACTAGTACCTCAACATACGTATCTAGCTGCACTCAATAAAGTCAACAAGTAATGCCTTGTCCGGAAACAAAAATGTCAGACCAAGACACTGCTAAACTGTTATTCCAAGTTCTCCTATTGTTTATTTACAAACATCGCCTGCCAAGTAAAGTTCAACACAATCAGTAACGGAAAGCCTTTGTGCAGGTTTTTATCTACCATTCAAATGCCTTCTCTATGACCAAACCTCTTATTTACAGTAAGATTTAATTATTTTATGTGCCAAGCACTCTTCCTAGACCTATCAACTTGTAGATATTAAATTAAACCAAATTCATTGGTATTAATCTTTTCTTGCTAATTTATATGAATAATCTAAAGGGTATGTGATTTTACCTTTATGTATTAATTTAAGTCTTGTACACGTGAAAGATATCTTTATTTTGAGGCCTGTAAAATAATTATTACCCATTATAGTTGTGAGAAGAAGAAAAATTTGTTACTATTTGTTATTATTTACCAAGTGGTTAATTTTAACAATATATCATGATTTATTTATAAGAAAGTCAATAACTGACTTTATTTAGATGTGATGTGAATAGAACACGAATGACTTAGAATATATTTTTATTTTCAATTTATCTTTATATAATTAATACTAAATATTAATAGTCAAGAATGGTAAGAAATATATAATGAGTAGTATAATGATCAAAAGCATTTCATTAATGATTCTCACAGGAGGGCCACTTTCTTACAAGAAAGAGATGATAATTTACTAGAAAAATATTTTAAAGTTCAATAAAGTTCTTTTAACAAATACGCAGAAATGTTTCATTAAAAATAAAATTTTTTTATAAATAATTAGATTCCAACTGTTCATATAGTCCAAGTTGAAAATCTATAAGTATTCGAACTTCATGTAGAGTGGTCACCCCTTTCACATATAAGATCATTGCATAAAGTATATATTGTGCATGGTTTAGCTTGCTCTGTTTTTTTTAGACGCGCTGTGAAACCTGTAAGTGCTGAGTGCTGAGAATAGGTCGTTATAAAGAACCATGTGATTTTGCTTCTGGTAAAATATAATAATAAAGTACTATACAGAAAAGATAAAAGAGGAAGTGCCTAATGAGACACTAAAAATTATTCAAAAAATATTTAAAATGATAAAATATATATAACCTGTGCAAAATATTATAAAATTATTCAAAATAATTTAAAATTAATATATATAAGAATATATGAACTGATTCAAAAACACGGTGCTCCTTCCTTACAGAGTATTTTCGGTGCTAGTAATTAAAATAATATGAAAAAATTCCGGATTCTTAAGATTAATTTATAGTATAGTAAGGAGTAAATTAATAATAAATAATTATATAAATATTCACAATATATTATATATATCATATATATCTATAAAAATAAATCCAGATATACTTAATTATCATTAATATTCTAGTTAATATTCAATATACTAATTATACTATTAATATCTTATATTCTATCAATTATTATCATATCCTAAAACTACTATTTAAATAAATAACCCTCTACCTATCACTCATTATTCTATCCTATATATAAAGCAAATTCCTCACACAATATCTCCAAATATATGATCTATTTGAGACTAGCAATTACTCACTTTGTCTTATCGAAATAAGAAATGCTTTTAAGTTTTTAACCATTATATTTATATAGAGTAATAATTTAAATAGTATCTTTTATGAATAAATATATTATAAATAATAATATATATATAAAATAATGTAGTATATTTGGAAGTATGTAGCAATATAATAATAAAACAATATATATTATATCATACCGTAGTATAATAATCCTGAGTATACTAATGATTTAGATATATCCACTTATCTTATATAAATATAAAGCAAATTTCCAAATCTCATTTTTTCCTTCCAACTTTTTTTTTTTTAGATACTTTTTATTAGAAATAGGAAATGTTTGCCTTCCCTTTATTCTTGTTTTGCACGGTGTGTTGAAGTGAACTTGATTTCGGGAAAAATAGATTTTTATAGACCATTTATATTTAAATTATTTCAGATTCATATATTATAAATATAAAATTAGGATGGTGTATTCGATTCTTACTATATATAGGATTTTTATGAGAAGAAGACTCTACGGGAAGAATTATTAAAATATTAGGCGAAGGCAGAGTATCAGGTATTAAAAATTTTAAATATAAGCTCATGCTCTTATAAAAAAATTTGAAAAAAAAATTTTCTAGGGCGACGAGAGTAATTTTCACAGAGCGGAAATGTTTTATTCCGTTAGATTAGTCCGGAGAGCACTTCTCTAGATTAAGATTGCTTCGCGTTGAATTTGTAATCACACAGTCAATCGAAGCTCCTGTGGACTGCAAATTGATGGTGTTTCGTATATGATAAATTAAAATATATACATCAAATGTAATATGTAACTAGAAGTCGTTTCAACCAGAAATATTTCTTTTCACCTTGTCTTTCGATGTAATGAAGATACTAATTATAATAAGAAACTTATTTCGATCCATCAATTGTGTAGATTTTAATTACACCAACTTTTTGTCTCCAATCCATTTTTTACACGCAGTTTGATATTACGAATTAACTCTCGGTTCATAGTCCAGGAAGGAGCCATACTCTGAACTCCGCACAATTCCCTTTTTTTTCGAATAAGTTATAGGACTAAGAAGCTATCGAGTTGAAACTTTTATATCCATGGAAATTTATTTGAAGCATTATTTATTATATTGAAAACTTATAGATCACAGTAAGCACGAGTTGTAATAGCAAGATATCTATTTGCTTTGATATATAGGGTTTTGTATCCTGTCGCCCTTAGACTATGAAAGTCTTGGAGAAAATCTAAAACGGGATTGCATTACGCCGTTTTCTGAACATGTTGTATCTTGTGAGTTGTTTTGCGGAGTGAGAGAGGAAGGTTAGGCCTCAAAAGCGGAGGACCTCTGAGGATCTCTCCAACCGAACGACACCTGTGCGAGACAGAAGAATCGATACGTACGTGTCTCTTTCTGCTCTCTTCGTATTCTCTTCATTTATCTTCAATTCTCTACTTCTACTCTCATTCATTTCTTTCTATCCATATTTCTTTTATTCTACTCTATCTCTCTTCAAAGTTTACTCTATTCTATTTCTTATTCTCTCTCTCTCTCTTACTTTCTAAATTCTCTTCTCTCTATCTTATCTTCTCCTTCATCTTCTTTCATCTTAACTTCTCTCTATTTCTACTTTATTAAAAAGTCAGAATCTCTTATTCATTATTCATTCTCTCTTTCTTCTCGTCTACTTACTTACTCTTACTCTACTTTTCTTCTCTTCTTCTCTCTTCTCAACTTTTCTTCATTCATTTTAATTTACCTCGTTCTTAGCCACCACGACACTCGTCACCCATTTGCTCGGATGAACGGTCTTTATTATTTATTCTACAACATCTTTCAACTTTTATTTATCTATTTTTATTTTAATGTACTTACTGAATTATTAATTAATCTAATCTACCATTGTAACTTTATGTGACTTGATTGCAAATTATATTATGTCATTATTCATATCAGTTGTTATTATTATTCTGATTATATATTATTATATTATATATAATTATATATTATATTATGATATTAATTTAGATTTTATATATTTATTTATTTAATTAATATAATTAATTATTATTATTATTATTTATAGTATTATATTATTATAATTTATTATATTATTATTTTTAATTATATATTATTATTATATATATATATATTATATATATTATTAATTTAATTATATATTATTATATATAATATTAATTTAATTATTATTTAATTATTTAATTAATTTTATTTATATATTATATTAATTAATTATTAATTAATTAATTATTATATAATTATATATTTCTTATATATTATAACAATTAAATAAAAATTAATTTAATTAGTATAAGATTCATTCAATTATAAATGATTTGTAATTTAATTATATATATTATTATTAATATATTATTTAATTATATTATTATATTTTATTATATATATTATTAATTATAATTTTAATTATTATTAATATAAATATTTATAATTTAATTATAGTTATTATTATATTAATTTAATTAATTTATAAATTTAAATATTTAATTATATTACGTTACGAATAAAAAATACGATGCTCCCATAAAGGTAATAATCATTACTAAAATGATTTTAGCCGGCTTCCAGATATTTCAGTGCCATGACTCCTAGACTCCCAGCTCAGGTCTTCCGAACTCTGATATCCGGTATCTCGAACTCCGCATACCGTACACTGTAAACCGCACCGCACTCGCAATCACGTCAATTTCTATCCGCAAGCAACCGCACCGCACCGCACCGAACATAGCGCGAAAACTATACACGAACACAAATCGCACTATTACTTGGTTTCTCGATTCCATTACTCCCTAGTATCAGCTATATCTATAGTCATCTACATACAATATTATCAACTAGTATTTAATATATCATTTATATATTTTCACACACCTATAATATTATAAGCTTAAACTTTATATCATACTTAATAAAAATATCATTTAAAATCAGTACTTATATCTATACATATATATTTTATATATTACTATTATCTAGATAATATAGATAATAAGCAGTAGCACCATTTTGAGGTTAACCTTACTATCAACTCACACCTTTATCTCAGGTGTAATATGTTTAATTACTATTATATTATGTTATACTTATAAATTACAGATCATATATGCTTAATAAAGTAGTGTAAGTTCAAGTAAAACTAAATTAAACTCATATAATATATATAGATACTATATATATAAATATATATATCTAAAACATATATAATATATTATCATATAAACAAAATATATATAACCTTTATTAGATTTGTCCTTAAAAATGTGAGATAATAACTACAATATAATAACTAAGGGTGACTATATTGATTACTACACCAACTTATTTATCACTGATCTTAAAATTGCATTCAGTATTAAAAAAATTTATTTACATTTATCTTAATTGCACACTATATACCTTACATCGAACAGTGTCTATAAGTATAAATTATGTAGTGAAGTGAGAATTTGAGACAAGGATCAAGAATTTATCCTGTGTATTGGCAAGATTTTATTGTACCAAACGACAGCGATTTCATAACAGGCAGCGATTTGGCTCCGTTAATTGCTTTGAATCTTTTCAAATTATTATGAACAAAATTATTATGCTTAACCAAGGAAAGATTATTAATAAAATTAAATTCGATACAATCTACATGAGGTATGGATAATATAAGTTAACAAAAGCCCAATGAGACCCACAAACGTGGTCTAGCAATTCAGTGTAATGTTACACTAAAATAAAGTGAAAGGGTTAAGCATGTAATACACATGAATGTCTACTAGACTATATAAGTATTAACATAGTGTAGTAATAATGAGCCTTCTGGAAGGATTGAGTAAAGAAATACGTCAGATATTAGACCATAGATTGGAGGCACACGTGAACAGATTAATATAAGATAAGGATTTAGTGTAATATGATGATAAACGGGAAACACACATATATCTCGAGTGAAGCAATAAATACACCGCACACTAGATATTGAGAAATTATATGTGAATTATGTCTTCACCAAACCTAGATTTATTAATTGATAGTAAACATTGAAGCATTTAAATTGCGAAAGTTGAACACATTAATGAAGGAAATTTTTGTGGATATAAAATGAATAGATTTACAACAAAATATCTAGGTAGGTAAATAAATAGTAAATAGATGACAGGATCAGAAATCAAGAAGATAAGGAGATATATGATACTAGAAACAATATCCTAGGTAGTAAAATAAGATAGAATTAACGAATTACCTGAGATGGATATGGACACCTTAGCTTTAGATAATGAATTGAATGTGATAGATTGGTCATAAGAAAGAATATTTGGTGGGCGAGTGAGAGCGGCCTGAGGGATCAAGCCTATCGTTGCGGTGAAATCACCAATGAGTAGAATGGCTTGATGGCCTAGAGATAAAAATCGTTGGGTGGTGGAATTTAAAAATTTTCTGGAGGGACCATCACTAAGGACGTACTATAGTATTTATACTACAAAGATTAAGTATAGTACTATTGTAGCAAGGTTAAAGAGCTAGTGCAAGGAGGAAAAGGAAAGTGAGCAAATAAATTTACAAAAGGAGTTTTGGAGGATGGAGATGACGAAGCATGAGAAGATGGCCGAATTTGCATTAAGGATTCAGACCACTTACGAAGCAGCCACTAAAGAGGAAGATAGGGATAAGCAAGTGCTAAAGAAACAATTCTTGAATTGCTTACCAAAGGATATGGTAAGGCGAATTAAAATAGGATGGGAGGTGAAAAGGAAAGTGCTAATGTACGTTGGAAAGACATTCAGAATTGGACACAGCAGGAAGATAAGTTAGATGACCAGGAGGAAGAATCTAAAGATGAGGCCATACCAATATGGGCTACCTTGAATGATGAAGGTAGTAAAAGAGGAACTTATGCAGATAAAGTCTGCTATGGTAAACCAGTATATCAACAGGATATGAATGCAAGAGAATATACTAGGCAGAACACTGGGAGATATGGTAGCGAAAGAAAAAAGTGTTATTGTTGTAACAAACTAGGCCATATTAGAAAAGAATGTTGGAGATATTATGAATGGTGTTTAAGGTGTGGGTGTGATTAACATCGAACTATGGAATGTGAACCAAGAGGAGGCTATAGACAGCGTGAACAACAAGATTTTGTAAGAGAGGAACAACAGGACACGGGCAGGCAAGAGCAAGATGGTAGGAGATCCATTAAAAAAAGATGTTTTTTGTGCGATGAGACAGGACTTTGGAGTGATACCTGTCCACTAAGAGAGAAAATAGAAGAATTGAAGAAAGAAAGAAAGCAGACAACTTCGGGAAACGAGGTAGCTCGGTCAGGACCGGGAGAGTGTCGGAGCGAACCTCACAAATAGATCATTTTTTAGAAATTAGCCCGGCTACTCAAGGTTGTGCGACATTGGACCCAGAAACAGAAGGATTTATAAGTAGGAAACTGAGGATGTCAAGGAGTCTTTACCATAAAGGACACCCAGTATAAAAAAGAGTGAGATGGATACAATAAATACTACAACAGGGATATACCATGCAGTGAGTAGGACTTTTAATGAAAGTAAGCAAAGTATAAACTTAACACCTTTATTAAAATTTATTGTAAAACTAAATAATATAGAAATGCAGGCAATAATAGATAGTGGCTCTCAATATTGTATTATAAGACAGGAACAATTCAGAAGGATCCCAAATCCTGAAGTAACAAACAGGGTGATGAGACTAAGAGGAGTGAGAGATCCACAGTTAGTTGTAGAATCTCATCGGACAGCGAAGTTAAGGATCACTAATGATGACATTGAGTATGGTTCTGCGAACTTTATCATAGTGGAAAAGCTTAAAGAAGGAACAATCTTAGGGATGCCATTTTTAATCCAAAACAAGATCAAAATAGATGTAGGAAATGGATCGTTCATAAGGTATGGGGAGCATAATACAAAAGAACAGGTATATCTTAATGAAAGACGTGGGAACTGTGTGAGGGTCGTAACATCCCTACCTTTATGCACCATGGAAGAGGTTACAATCACAAATAATGATTGGATCCCAGTTAAGAAGAGTCTGTATAAAAAATCTTGACATCTCCTAATCTTAAAGAAAATGTTGATTTTTTGAAGTGTAATTTTTTTTCCTTTAATCTGGATGCTTTCAAAGAAATCTATCAAGTGGTTTGGAAGGGGAGAATCCCTGAATGCTTTACATCGAGATCATAAGGAAATTCGAGAAGCCTTGACTTCCATTGTTCAAGATATTTTACAATCAAGAGAAACTAGAAACGAAGCCGTTAGTCTTTCCAGAAAAATGGAAAAACTGGAATTTATTATCTTAAAAAAAAGGTATGATATTTCTTCAATTTTTTTTCAAAATTTTGAAATTTTTTTCAAGGTCATCACTTCAATCAGACCTATCACTAAAATGACTTGATAACTTTTAATAAAACTTTGTGAACATTTTCTAAGGTCAATATGAAAGGTTTCTGGAAAATTTTATCATTATAGGGAGAAAACTTTTTTTTACTGATTTTTTATCTCAGTTGATATGGGTAGAAAATAAATTTTGAGAAAAACGCAAAAATAAAAATTTGAAATTTATTCCCTCTTACAGCAAGTAAAAAAATTTTATAACTCTTTATTTTAATTAAATAATTAATTGATAATTATAATTATTTATCCCTCGTGTGTCCGGGCTTGAAAAAGTGCATGCAAGTCCGGGATAGGTACTTTTTGACCCAACCCATATTTATCGCAAATTTATTACTTTTATTAACTTTTTCATTATGGGTTATGAAAACCAGTCCTTTTAGAGTATTTCTAGTGAATTTTTCAAAATTATATTTATTATTATTATTTTTAAATAATATTTCACATTTGACTATGTTTTGTTGCTAATTTTTTCATAGAACTTCATAAATATCCTTAAATATTCCCTCTTACAGAAAGTAAAATTTTTTATAACTCTTTGTATATATATATATATATATATATATATATATATATATATATATATATATATATATATATATATATATATATATTATATATTATATATTATATATATTATATATATATATATATATATATATATATATATATATATATATATATATATATTTCTAGAGTGAAAAACTTTTGTTAGATGATTAGAAAAAATATTAGCTATATAATACTACAAAATAATACTTCAGCTCCGGCTCCGGCTCCGGCTCCGCTCCGCTCCGGCTCCGGCTCCGGCTCCGGCTAAATTTAAAATTGCTCAAAACTTCGTGACAAAATAATTGCAAATCACAAAAAAAATTCTTTAAAAAAATTATGCTTTTGTCTCCATGCTCTTGGTCCGGCCCGGCTCCGGCTCCGGCTTCTGGCTCCGGCTCTGGCTCCGGCTCCGGCTCCGGCTCCGGCTCCGGCTCCGGCTCCGGCTCCGGCTAAATTTCAAAAAAATTTATCTCCGATTTCAGGCAGATTAATTTTTACTTCACCAAAAAATATTTTTCAAAACAAAATTATTTATTGTTAAAAATGTATACTTTTCCTCCGGCTCCGACTCCGGCTCTGACTCTGGCTCCGAATCCAATTTAAAATTGTTCTGCGGCGAATTCGGGCAGACCACATTTCACTTGAAAAAAATTTATTGATAAAAATGTATACTTTGGCTCCGGCTCCGGCTCCGGCTCCGGCTCCGGCTTCGTCTCCGGCTAAGTCTCCGGCTCCGGCTCCGACTCCGGCTTCGGCTCCGGCTCCGGCTCCGGCTCAGGCTCCGGCTTCGGCTTCGGCTCAAGCTCCGGCTCCGGCTCCGGCTCCAGCTAAATTCAAAATTGCTCAGGTCCAACTTCCAGCAAAATTATTTTCAAATGACAAAAAAATTCTTTTAAAAAATTATATTTTGACTCCGGCCTGACTCCGGCTCCGGCTCAGGCTCAGGCTCAGGCTCCGGCTCCGACTCCGGCTCAATTTCAAAAAATTTTATCTCCGAATTCAGGCAGATTGATTTTTACTTCCCAAAGAAAATTTTTTTTTTTAAATAATTTATTGATAAAAATGTATACTTTTTCTCTGGCTCCGACTCCGGCTCTGACTCTGGCTCCGGATCCAATTTAAAATTGTTCAGCGGCGAATTCGGGCAGACACATTTCAGCATTATAGAAAACATCATCAAAGAATCATTAATTAATTACTTTTTTGCCCGCTCCGGCTTCTGCCTGCTCCCTCGGTCCCATTCTACAACTCCGGGTCCGTGTACTTAATACGGCTCCATTTCAAAATTGTTCTGTTCTGACATTGGGCAGAATTATTTTCACTTGCAACCCAATTCCTGAAAAATAAAGTTATTCATCTGTTCCGGCTCCGGCTTTGGCTCCGGCTCCGGCTCCGGCTCCAGCTCCGGCTCCGGCTCCACCTCCGGATCAGTTTCAAAATTGTTCACCTGCGACCTCCAGCAGAAAACTTTTCAATTACAAAAAAAAAATTAGTGATAAAAATGTATAATTCGGATCCGGCTACAACTCCGGTATCGGCTCCGGCTCAGGCTCCGGCTCCTGCTCCGGCTCCATCTACAGCTCCGGGTCCGGGTCCGGGTCCGGGTACTTACTTACAGGCTCCATTTCAAAATATGTTTCTGTTCCGACAGTTGGCCAGAATTTATTTTACACCTCCAAACTAATTCCTGAAAAACAAATTCCGGCTTCGGCTCCGGCCGGCTCCGGCTCCGGGTCTCACGGTCATATTTCCATTTATTATGAATGAAAAGATCCTGAGTGAACTCTCAGCTGTTTGTTTACGTGAAATAAAATTTACATGTTTTCTATGAAAAAGTTAGCTGGATGAATATTGTTATCATGGAAAGTTATATTATAAATTGCAGTTTCGAACCTGATAATGAAACTTTTAGTTTGACACTCTCCAAAAAAAAAAATTCCTTCTCTAATCTAAAAAACAAATTTAGAATTGCCAAACAACAAAATCACACCGTTATGAGATGTAGTAGGACCTGGGATTTTTTCTAATAATAGCAGTAATAAAAAAAAAGTGATTCTTTCTTTTGTTCTTAACTGCATAAGTAAAGTTAGGGTTCGACATATACAGACCCCCCTTAAAACGCAGAATGGGATTCACAAGGGATTAAGCCCAGAAAGGGTAGATATTATGACCACTAAAGACGGATGCATAAATGCTCATTAATTTCGTGGTGTGAAGGTGAGTAACCATGACATAAAGCGAGATGAATTATTGGTTGAAGGAGAAGAACACAGCCGAAGAGGATATAACAAAAGATTTAAGGTACTACCAGGATTAGTAAAATAGAGTAGATGGAAAGGAAATATATTAATAAAGAAACTAACACCAGGACAGCTAAGATTAGAAAAAGGAGAGAAAGTGGGAATAGCTCACCTAGTACTATACGAGGATAACCTGCAAAAATATGAAAACAGAGGTTGTACAGTAAATACAATGGTACGAGAAGCAGGAAATCAAGGAGCCATTGAGGAAGAATGGACGAAGAAAAAACTGGAAGAGGAAATCACCTTTATGGAAAAATTAAAACAGGAACAACGAAACAAAATCATAGATGTTCTGTATAGGCAAAAAGGAGTATTCAGTAAATGAGATTGAAACAACCATGACATCATATAAGATACGGTTGCATGAATACACTCCTACCTATCAAAAGGGCAAGGTTTGATCAGAAAACAAACGAGGAGATCGAAAATCAAATCCAGGAGTTATGTTTAAAGGATATTGCAGAACCATGTGCGGCTGAATGGAGTTCTCCAGTGGTAAAAGTTAGGAAGAAGGATGGAACGCTTCGTCTGTGTGTGGACTATCGACGCTTAAATAAAGTGACAGAGGCAGACAGGTTCCCAATGGCTAATATAACCGAAACTATTTTTTCATGCCATAGGGTGGAATACAAAACTTGATTGGATTTGGTGAATGGATACTAAAAATGCAGTTGTAAGACGATTGAAAGGATTTCACCGCATTTCCAACTGTAAGTGGGCAATACCGGTTTAAAAGGTTGAGCTTCGGATTGAAGAATGGGCCTGCAGCATTCCAGAGGGAGATGCAAACGATACTAACAGGATTTAGCCGGGATAAAGTAGTGGTGTATGTGGATGACGTCCTACTAATATCAAATGAATTTGAGGAACATCTGATATTAATTGAACAGATCCTACAACGATTTTGCGAAGCAAACGTCAAAATAAAAATTAGCAAGTGCGGCTGGGTTCAAAAAGAGGTAAAATTCTTATGTTATATCCTCAGAAGGACAGAGATAATTAAATTTCAAGAATTCATGGCCCAGGTGGACAAATTGGAAAGACCAACTAATGTGGGAGAATTAAAGCGTTATCTTGGGATGATAAACTTCCAGAGAAAATTCATCAGAAATTGTTCATGAGTGGCAGCACCTCTCAGTGCGCTGACAGGAGGAAAAAGATAGGACAAAATCGAATGGACGGATGAAAGGATCAAGGCTTTTGAAGGCTTAAAAAGACTGATGAAGGAATCAGTGGAACTGGCATTTCATGACTTCTCAGAAGGTAGTGAAAAATTAGAACTCTACATGGATGCATGCGGATATGGCATGGGTGCATGCTTGTGTCAGGAACAAGAAGGCGAAAGGAGAGTAATCGCATATAAATCTCACTCATTTAATGCATGCAAAAGTAGGACATCCACTATAGAAAGGAATTATTAGCAATAAGATGGGGAATTAAAAGTTTCCGCCCCTTACTATTAGGTCAAGATTTCATCCTCTACACGGACCATCTTCCATTAGTATACCTCCACACAATGAAATTATTAGATAGCAAGTTGGCCAGCGTCTTAGATGACTTGAGTGTGTATTGCTTTCAGATTCAGTACTATCCGGGGATTTACTATATATTTTCAGACACATGGTCTCGTTGTCAAAGGAAACCGGATGAAGAGGTCGATGTTACAGATCCAAAAGGATTGGAAGTAATAAGGTTAGAACCAAGAGTTGCTGATTCCTTGTTTTTAAGCTTGGAAAATTTTTTAAAGAAGGAGCAATTACAAAGGAGGGATCACAAGGAACTAAGGAAGTTTCTACTAGATATTTTACTAAATCACAGAAAACTATATGGGTTGGACAGGAAGCCAAAATCTCTGAAGTGGCTGAAAACTATTATGATTCCAAAGAGAGAACCAGTTCCAGAGGTAATGTTAGTGGCCAGAGATGAATTGTTATGTTTCCTTGCCTTTGGCCCAATGTAGATAACCGAACAATAGATTCCATGATGTAACCAAATTCTTTGGTTACATCATGGAATCTGTTGTTCGTTTCTCTACATTGGGCCAAAGACAAGGAAACGTAACAACTTAAAGGACATACGTATACAGGTATTAGGAGGGTCCCACTTTAACCCACTGAGGGAAAATGGAACATTTGATTCGAAAAGAGAGGATACCATAAGTGATGAGTTGGTGACTGATGAGCATGAAGCACCATCTGAAGAAGAAAATGACTGCTTAGACAGTGAAGAAAGTGAAGAATCAGAGCAGAGGACAATTTGTTACAAAGACCACCAGAAGAAGGATTAGGGATAAACCTTATGATGAAGGAGAGAGGACATCAATCTCGGCTAAGCTGCAACCATACAATTGAAGGGGTTGCATGGGAGGATGTTTCTATTGGCGAAATCTTTAGATGTGCTCTTCTGGATAAATGGTCAGTCATCAGGTTAGTTCAGGAAATGGTGGTAAAGAAATTAGAACTATTTGGGCACATTTTAAGAAGATGAAATGTGGATGCTACCTTAAATGGCATTACTATGAAGATCGTTGAATGTACAACTGCAGTAGCCATAAATATAAATACCCACTATTGGAAGACAGTGCTAACATTAGTGGTCGTTAAGAATTTGTTTATTCCAGCATGTTTGCTTCTTGGGATGAATTATCTGGTTGAGACAGAGGCAATTTTGGACTTTGGGGAAGGCATCATCGCACATGGAGATGATATAAATTAGGTTAGTGATGGGTTTCTTATAAATATTCGTGTATATAATGTTATAGTAGATGATAATGATAGGAGTAATAACATAATAACATTTCGGGAAATAATAACATTGTAGGAACAGTCCAAGGTGATAAAAAATTAAAGGAGAGGATTAGGAACAAGCAAGCAATTCATAAATCAGATGTGATATAGGGAAGAGTTACGAATGTATGGCACCATACTAGTAAAAAAGGATTAAGAATGCCCAGTTCAGAGCAGTAATAAGTTTCAAACAAATGGTTAGTAATTGTGTGGTGGTACACCGGAAAATGGCTCACATAGGTCGGGAGAAATTAACAAATTTGGTATCAAAATATGCATAGCATCCACAAGGTCAAACAATAATTCAGGAAGTATGTAGAACATGCCCGACTTGCCAGCTAAATAAAGTGGATCTTAGGGTTATATTCCCACCAATTTGGAAGATTCAAGTTGCGAATCCATTTGAACTGGTTGCAATTGACGTTATGGCCATGCCAAGGACCAAAAGAGGAAACATAGTTTGCTTAGTGCTTACAATGCAGCAAATGGGTTGCAGTCAGACAACTAAAAGACAAATCAGCTAGGAGCTTCGTAGAAGCATTTGAATGCCAGATGCTACCAACATTTATGAGTCTTCCATAAAAGGTATTGACGGATAATGGGGTAGAGTTTCGAAGCAGCAGGTTTAAGGAGATGCTTCAGGTGTACAATATTGACCATATTTTTAACAGTCCATACAAGTCATAATCTAATGGGGCAGTGGAACGGGTCTATCGTACCATTGAAGAGTTCCTTAAGAACACGGCAACAAATGATCAAGATTTGGACGACTGCTTACCTAAGGTGGTAATGGTGTATAACAATACAAAGCACTCTGAACTAGTATTAACGCCAGCAGAGAAACTGTTGATGCAGACACACAAAAGAGGAAAAGTACCACCAATCTCCAGAGAAGAGCAAAATGTAAATGGAAGGAAGGGCACCTAAACTGGTTACCTTCGCAGTAGGAGTCTAGGTGAAACGGAAAATTTTCTCAGTGGACATGTCTTTGGAGAAGAAACTAAGCGAAAGGTACGAAGGTCCCTTCACAGTGATCAAGGTAATTGCAGGAGGGATAACCTATGATGTCGAAGGTAAAGGTAAAATAATGAGGGTACACTATTCATTGTTGAAAATATGGGCAGATCCACCTGAGTACTTACAACAATATTTTAAAAATGAGGTACTAGAATATCGCCCAAAGATTGAACACATTGATGAGATGGCAACAGAGAATGAAAAGGAAGTACCTTCAACATATATAGTGTACAGTGAACATTCAAGGAGAACAACAAGAAGCAGGAAGCACGGGACAAAAACTAATGATAAATGGAATCTCTTGGAGTTAGCTATAGGCAAGCCTAACCATAGGAGAGAGATGGGAACACAAACAGAGGATTTAAATGAGGACAAGACGACTCAAACGGAGACGGGTTCAACTTCGTCACCTGTGGATACCAGTGAGTTGTTGGACTGGATAGACTAAGCGCAAGATGATGTTGATTCGGATGATCAATTTGATTTACAGGAATTTGAGGAAGCGCTAAGGTTTCCAAACAGCAGCTACACAATAGGGATAGATATTTCGATGTCAGTGATGAAGAAGATGAAGAGGTTTCAGGAGGAAAAACACCAAAACTGGTTTAGGAAATAGAGATAAGGAATATTGCTCAGGATAAGTTAAACATTCCTTATTATACCCCCAGGTCTATCCGCGAAAAATTGCAGGAAGTAGGTGAAGACCCAGAACGGATGATGATGGAGGATAAACTGGAAGGACAGGGAGGAACCCAACAAGGTTTAGAAGTTGTATATCGACCAATGGAAAGATCAAGAGAGTCAGCTCCAGATCTTCCATATGTACAAAAAGGGGTATTAGAATATAAGAAAAGGGCTGAAGAAAGCAGGTCCTGCATTGGAAACTAGGTAAGTTTTTTTTGTGTTTGTTCGTTTGTTTTTTTCTCTGTTTTATCGTTTTTCTCTTACGTTCTGTTTAAGATTGGATTCCCAATCTTGGAAAGGGGAGTAGTGTAACGATAAGAATCAAACAGCTAAATCCAGAGGACCAGACGGACATTGCTGCAAAAAGGAAAGATCGTTTGCTTACAAAGTTCGAGTGAATTGTTGCTAATTTATGAAATCGACAGTTAAAAAAAAAGGATTAACAAGGTAAACTCTATAAAAAAGAAAAAGGCATCAAAAAGTGTCCTTTGGATTAAAATCTGTATACAAGGATTGTAATTTTCCCCCACGATTGGGGAATTAATTTGGGGCTGACCTGGACTGATTTGGGACCGATTTCCAAACTAATTTGGGACCTATTAGGTCACAAGCATAAATAGACGAAGGATCAGAATAGGCAACAAGTCCTTCCAGGATTTCAGGAGTTGTTAAACTGGCAGTTAGACCCAACATTGATTAACAAGGATCGTACAAGGAAATCTTTGTTAATTGACGAGGAATAACTACTAAGTCTTAGACTCGACACCCAGGAAAATTGCTACGGCAAAGTTGGAATTTTTGATGACCAGGATTATCAAGTCTTTCCAGGATTAACAAAAGGAATTTTTGGCTACGAATTCAAGCCAAAATAGGACATTTTAAAAATAAAGGAAGTATTTTTCAGACAACGACTCACTATTTAATATATTAGATTATAATCTAAATTAGGAATCTATATTATTATTGCTAACGAGAAATATATATATATATATATATAATATAAATATATATATATATTTTTAATATTAAAATAATATATATATATATATATATATATAATATATATATATATATATATATATATATATATATATATATATATATATATATATATATGTACTATTGGGTGTAGGGAATATTTAGGCATATATTTTAGAAATAGGTTTAGAAATAGGTTAGCAATAGGAATAAATAAAACTCATATTTATTATTTTATTAGTTATTATTTACTACACAAGAAAACTTGCGATTGTTTGTCCATTATATCCTTTGTCTCTCTCAAGTTTCACCATTCTGTGAACCTTTCAGAACATCTCTTGACTGAAGGCGAAATAAATAAAAGGAGGGATCGAGCACATACAATATATATATAAAAATAAATCGATAGATTGAAGGCCAAATCATTTTCATTGGTGGCACGCTATCACTATCTATCTATCTATCTATCTATCTATCTATCTATCTATCTATCTATCTATCTATCTATCTATCTATCTATCTATCTATCTATCTATCTATCTATCTATCTAATCCAATATATCTATCTATCTATCTATCTATCTATCTATCTATCTATCTATCTATCTATCTATCTATCTATCTATCTATCTATCTATCTTATATATCTATCTATCTATCTATCTATCTATCTATCTATCTATCTATCTATCTATCTATCTATCTATCTATCTATCTATCTACCAATGACAACATATATATCTATTAATCTATCTATCTATCTATCTAAAGATGATGAATCTGGAAATAAACGATCTTCTGTGTTATGCTACGACTGCATTAGACGTAGTAGACCATAATACTATTGTGATCACATGTGTTGCCTTTTACGGAGCAAATAAGATTAAAAAAGCTAAACAAAGATTAGCTAATGCTATTAAAATGGAGAAGAGATGATGACAGAATTAGAGCTGATATGAATGATGTTTTAGATATGAAAAGTTCAGCACAGCAGAATGGTAAAGTTTTACGAAAATTTGTTGCAGAATCATTTAGATCGTTACCACCTTCTTGCGTATTTGAAATAATAGGAGAAAGTCTTACTTAATCTAACAGGATGAAGTGAAAAGCTGGAAAAGATGAAAGTAGCCATTAAGGAATTGCAGAACATCTGAAAAAAATGTTTCAACTGAATTAGTTAGCGTAAAGAAACATCTATTTGATATTAGAAAAAATATTAATATACTAACTAATGAAGAAAGACCGCATCTTTACAGAATTTGACCTTATAAGAAATCAGTTTTTGAGAGAGGTGATTCCTTTGTCACTTTTAGAGGAGAAAAGCTTTCCTCTCATAAATAAAATTAACCAATTTTTGAGAAAGTTATTGATGAAGGAACCTTCAACCTTACAAATGGAACAAGGTGAATTAAATGGAAATTAAAAATGACCAATTTGTGATAGGCGAATTTGCTTTTTTACCTTGAGTTGAACTTGTAACTATGCTGAAAGCAAATGTGTAGAAATAAAATTCGAGCGGTGAAAATCAATATATTTCTTCTCACGGTTTCTTTTTTATAAGCTTTAATAAACGAAGCTGCGTACTCAGCGCTCGCCGCTCCACGACAAGAGAGAAATCTTCAGAAGGCCCAGAAAGTTCTAAATCAAGACAGTACGAGGAATCAAAGGATACGCCGAAAAAATATTTCAGAAAATAACGATGGTTTTACATTAGTAAAGCCACGAAGAAACGGATACCTTATTAGAGGAACTAAAACTTCTGATCCAAGGGATAAATTAATTTGTGCTAAATCGTTAACTAATTTTTATGTAGGTAAATGTGATTTGAGTGTAGAAGACGTTCATATTAAAGAATTTATTAAGAGTAACCTAAATGATGAAATGATTAATATAACTGAACTTAGAAGTAGGAATCCGTATTCGAAGTCTTTAAAAATAAGATTGGAAAGTTCTTTTAGGGATAAATTATTAAAGGATGATTTCTGGCCTGTAGGCATTATTTGTAGAAAAATTTTCAAAGGTAATAACAATGGACCTGGAAAACAATGATACTAATAACTCTTTGAGGATATGTTCTTATAACCAGGGCTGCGGAGTCGTAAATAAATTTTTCGACTCCGCTCCCGACTCCGACTCCGACTCCCTTAAATTCAAATTTGAATTTCGGCTCCGACTCCGACCCGACTCCAACTTAAACAAAAATTTTCGACTACAACTCCGACTACAACCCCATCTCCACTTCAACAAAATTTTCGACTCCGACTCCGACTTCCCAATATTTCAAAATTTCAAAATTTCGACTCTGACTCAGATTAGTGCTTACAGAGTTACAGTAAAAACATTTTTTTGTTTCAACAATTTTTTTTTCGCTTGCTTTTGAGAATAAAAAAATATACCACTTTTCCAATGAATCTAATCTCCAAATGCTATACGGTAAAGTACCGTAAAGACACAAAGATGCAGGCGGCAATACATACCAAACAAATATATTTCAGTTTCGAAGCAAATGTAAACGTAATTATAATCCAAATTAATTTTTATTGTTTATTATCAAAAACACATTATTATAACATTAACAGTTTAATACTTTCAGTTTTCAATAATAATAATAATAATAATAATAATTATAAATAATAATAAAATAATAATAATAAAATAATAATAATAATAAATATAATATTAATAATAATATAATAATAATAATAATAATACTATAATAATACATAATAATAATAGATAATAATATAATAATAATAATATAATCATAATAATAGCTTTAACAGAATCGCTTATGAAAACAAAAAAAAAAAAACAATTTCTGAACAAAATTAAAGAACTGGATTTATAATTTAGGATATATAATATTATATATTATATTATATATATATATATATAATATAATATATATATATATATATATTATATATATAATATATATATATATATATATATTATATATATATAATATATATATATGGTTGCCTAAAAATCACCAAAAAACAGAAAATTCACCTTTGAGACTGTAATATCTATGTAATATCTGTGAACGGTTACACACAAAATTGCCCAATATCTGAACAGCATTATCCGACCATATCCTTAATAACTCATTTCATAGTTAATCACACATAATGAAAATTATGTAAATTATAAACTTAAAACTTGAAGACAACTAATATATTCGCCTCACTTTGTTCATAAATGTTTGTTCATAAATGTACCGGGTTCTTGATACGATTGAATATAATTAACGAAGTGTATCACTTCTCAATAACCTACCCCCACCAGATATATCAGAAAACATATGAGAACCTTTTATTAATTTGTTGTACTCAAATACCGTTTAAATTTAAAGAAAAATATATCTACAAACTGATGGAGTGGCCATGGATGGCCTCACCACTTGGACCTACTTTTGCTGACTTTCGCCATATGGTCCAATCTGAAAAAACAAAATCCTTCTGAACAAACAACTTTTAAGCCCCGTATTTACATAATGGCTGTCAACGACACCCTCACTATTTTAGGAACAATAGATCATATACATCAGTTCATCAATAGAAAAAAGAGGTTAATAATCCTATCTGTTTTTTAGACATCAAAATCAATGTTTTATTTTGACGGCTCATTATCTACAGGCATACATGTCAAACCACTGATAATGGTCTGTATATGAACATTGGATCCTATTCACCCACTATTTACAAAAGAATCTATCTTAAAAACTTTAGTTAACAGAGCATACAACCTATGTTCAACTTTGGAAAACTTTTGATGAAGAAATTGCCGCATTAGTAACATTTTAATTAACTGTCATCATCCACAATATCAAGTTTGAAAATTTAATTAATAAAAACCCTTACAAAAATTATAAATAAGAAAGTAAAATAATCAGAAAAATTCGTTAAAAATATCTTCTTCAAAACTTCCAATGCTATTTGTCAATAAGGAAGAGAGTGCCTGTTCGTAAATATTTTGAATTCTCACCTCAAAACTAAACATCTCAAAAATTAAAGTCAGACTATACCATAAGTAAAAACAGCTGTCATCTTCCTTTAGCACAAGAGATACTTTGCCCGACAACAATCACGTTGTGTACCAATTTAACTGCCCTGAGTTAGACTGTACGTCGACATATATTGGTTACACGATAGATTGTCGGACAGGGCATATCAACATCTCTACAGTCCCAGCAAAATCTTTGAACATTTCAATACAACACATGGTCAATCAACTATTTAGTAATATTTCTAAACACTTACAATATTATACGGATCGTCGTGCAAGTCCAGAAACTAAAAATTACGGAGGCCTTCTGCATCAAAACACACAATCCAGACATTAACATAAAAATTTTATGTATTTATCAGTCATGACTCAATATCATTTTGATTTACTTATTATATATCAATTTAAAAGACTCATTCGCTTACAAGGAAATAATCCTCTGAAGATGTCTCAAGTATAACGAGACGAAACACGTAGGGAAATGTATGTAAAATATTCTTCTTCTTTTCTCCCTCTGCAAAATTATTTTTCAAAGATTATTTTAAGGAAATTAAATTATGTACAAAATAAATATTAGAACGTTGGAAATAAAACTAAATGTTTATAATCATAAATAATAATAATAATATAATAATAATAATAATAATAATAATAATAATAATTAATAATCAATAATAATAATATAATAATAAAATAATAATAAACATAATAATATATAATATAATAATATAATATCAATATAATCAATAATAATAATAAATAATATCAAATATATAATAATAATAATAATATAATAATAATAATAATATATAATAAATAATAATAATAATATAATAATAATAATCATATAATAGTTCTCTAAATTTTCGACTCCCGACTCCGACTCCGACTCCCACTTAACAGGAATCTTCGACTCGCCCTCCGACTCCGACTTCCCACTTGCCAGAGTTTTCGACTCCGACTCCGACTCGACTCCACTTGCACAGAATTTTCGACTCGACTCCGACTCCGCTCCGGGAAAATTGCAACGACTCCAAGCGACTTCCGACTCCACGATCTCCGAGTCTCCGACTTCCGCAGCCCTGCTTATAACTGTACTCATTTAGAAATAATTTAGATAACTATAAAGGACCTTATGGTTGAACACAATATTTTACTATGACAAAAAATTATGCTGATGGAAAGAGTTACATATTTAATTGATAATTTTGATGATGAAGAAAATTGGGAATAATATATATTTTGTCTAAAAAGGATATCGTAAGTGAAATACAAGAAGGAATACCTAAAAGAGGAGGGGGAAAATTTGCTTTATTTGGCGAAACTTTCTCTCTAAATTTATAAAACCAATTTATCATAATGACTCGATCTTAGGAATTTTAATTAATTTAGGTTACAAGTTAATGATCTTAAACATTTACCTGCCATGTTTTAAAAGAGAAAACGATGTAATTCTGGATTATCTAAATGAAATTATGGAGATTGAAGATATAAAAGTAATCATCATGATTCTTTAATCATTGCCATTTGATTTTAATACGAAACTTAGATGGTTTCAATTCTATGGTACATTTTAAAATGACCTGTTGTTAAGAATTTTAAATTGGTCTTGATGGATGGAATTTTGCCGAAGGATTCATTTACATATCTGTCACCGGCTCACAACACAACATCCTGGTTAGATCATGTCGTTTTTGGTTGCTAATAACTTGAAGGAAGGATATTAACGATGTAAAACCTATATGATTGCTGTTTGGTATGATCAGTTCAAAATGTCTTTACTCTCTTATAAATGCTCAATCGAAAGAGAAGATATAAAGAAGACCTTGAATTCAGATTTGTTTACTGAACAAAGTTAACTGGCCTAGGAAATAAAAAAATATAAAAATAACAGATAATTTAGGATATTATAAGAAAATCTAAAAACGAAGTTATTCCACTGTAATAAATATGTTAAAAATGAACGACATCTAAATCAGATAGATGTGTTTTATGAAATCCTGAATGGTGTTAACGCATGCAACGAGGTGTGCTAGGTGTAATATAGCTTGTTACTATGAAAGAGTTAAGGAAAAAAACATTAAATAAATGTCATTGCCAGGTTGGATATTGGTATGTCCGACTGAAAAGCGTTCGATCGGGATTGCATTACCGGAAATTTATTAGCAGTGGAAGAATTTAAGGCAAGAGAAAGTAACAGGGCATAAGTAGGTATTTAACAATCATGAAAATTCTATAGCAAAATTAGATACGAGTTAAAAAATGTAAAAGATAAAGAATTATTAGAGTAAATAAGAAATAAAAACTTACTGCAAAAGTTTTAGAAACAAAGAAATTAAATAAGTGGTTTGGAAGCCAAGTTACTATCAAAGAGTGAAAGAAAAAATTACCTAGCCATATTAGATAGTGGATATCTCTGATTAGGGAATGTTTTATTAGCAGAGAAAGTTTTCGCGAGAAATAAATTTGGTAGAAGGTGCTTATATTTGTATGAATACATTTGTCGAGTTCGCCAATGAGCAAATTCTTATTTCCAGATCGTCGGCATGAACAGGAAGTGTATGAAATGTTGTTAGTGCTACGGGAGATTAGGTGCACAGAGTTGCAATTGAAATTGA
>JABUQX010071294.1:5000-22500 GCA_015478945.1 Trachelipus rathkii | reverse complement strand
TTTTTAAGTGTTCGTTTCGATTAAATACAGAATCACATTCATTACATTTAAACAACTTTATATTTTTGTGGGCTAATAAATGGCGTTTTAAACTAGACCTGTCATTACACTCGTAACTGCAATCAGAGCATCTAAGCAATTTGATATCAGTGTGAGTCAGCTGATGGCGCTTAAGATGCATCGCAAAATAAGTTTCATAGCTACATTCGGAACATCTAAGCAAATCACTTTTGTGCTTAATCATATGAAACCCTAAAGCTGATCTATGTTTACATTCATAATCACACAAGTTACACTTTAAAGTTTTCGTCCCATGTCTGAATGAATGTCGTTCTAATTTATCTTTATAAAGAGTTTCATAATCACATTCTAAACATTTAAATCGCTTTATTCCAGAATGTGCAAGCAGATGCGATTTCAGATTTCCTTTCCATTTGAACTCATGGCCGCAATCATCGCATTTATAAAACTTTTTATCACTATGTACCAACATGTGTCTCCTTAAATATTTCTTACAACTAAATTTAAGATTGCATTTATCACACTCATAATTTTTATCATTATGTCTTATCATGTGACTATTAAAATTCTGTTTAAAGTAACTTTCAAAATTGCACTTAGAACACTTGAATACCTCTCTTCTAGTATGAATTTTTAAAATATGTTGTTTCAAGCCTCTTTTACTTTTGCATTTGGTATTACATACAGAACAGGTTGAAAGCTTAATATCTTTATGCATCTTATTTCCAAGTTCTGAACTGCAATTATTATTATCATCTTCAAATTCCGGTTTCTTGGTTGGTGAAGGAAAATATTGCTCACAACTTTCATTATCTTCAAGATCGTTGCTCACAACTTTCATTATCTTCAAGATCGTTTCTCAAGTCGATACTATTAGTATCCAAATTAACAACTTTCTCTTGAATTATTCCATATTTCTGCGTGAAAAAAAAAATCTTTTTAAGCACAATGGAAAATATATTTAACTTTTTAAATAAAAATTACAAAAAACATTGCAAAAGAAACATTCGATTATTTTCTTAACATGAAACTAATTATAACAAAATAGGAAGTTGCTGGAACTAGGAAAAACCTTAAAAAGAGATGGGTTCCTAAGCCACATACGCACCGGGAGACTTGGTCACTACAACCAAGTCGCCTTAGAGCAATGGATAAGTGACAAACTCTGAGAACAGAATAGACGGTGTAAAATGACGTGGTAATACAAACGCACGCACAAGGGAATATATATATATATATATATATATATATATATAATATATATATATATATATATATATATATATATATATATATATATATATATATATATATATATATAATAAGTATATTATAGGAAATCGGAATATATAGTATATAAAATGTACACCTCCATCCCCAAATAGCTTTCCTTCGTTGCAGCCCATCAAACCCACACAATTACTGCCAATGTTCATTACTGCCAACTATAAATATATTATAATATATATATAATATATATATTATTATATAATTATATATAGATATATATATATATATATATATATATATATACTAGTATATATATATAAGTAACTATTGATATCATAATATATTAGTATATATTACTAATTAATATAGAACATATATATTATATAAGATATATATATATATATATATATATATATATACTATATATATATAATATGGAGATATAACCGTTATATATATATATATAATATATTATAGTATATTAAGTCTACATAGTATATATATATTTACATTATATAGTATATATATAATATATTATATATATAGTAAGGGATATATATATATATATAATTTTTATATATATATTATATATATATATATATATATATTATATATATATATAGATATAATTATATATATATATATATATAATATATAATTAGCAAATTTTATGTTTTCGTGTTTAAGCTATATGTAATATGTAACCAGTATTATAATAACACTAAAGGAGTTTATTTTTATTTCAACACTTCAACATTGGTTCAAACTGAGGAATGTACCGATACCAGAAAAGAGCCGAATACCGATACTACACACTGTTTTTTTAGACCTACCTGAGATACCGATACTGTTAATTAATATCAATAACTCCACAGTAATAAGATAGAAGCATTTGTTGGCAACGGGTGCGAGGATCATTCCTGCCACCAATACTAGTAACGACAGTTATTTTCATATTAGTTCGTGTATACCAAGTAATTTTATGTTATAAATTAAAATAGTATTATCTTTAAGGAATAAGAATTGCAAATATAATGATTTTTTATGTTTGTGTTTATTTCAAAAATATTTCCATTTCCATTTCCAGTAAGTATTAGACAATGTTTAAGCTATTAGCTTTTAATGTTTTACACTGATTCAATTTTACAAGAAGATTCGTTTAGCTAGCTACAATATAAAGAATAAAAATAATAAAGAGACTCAATTAATCAGCTGAAAAAAAAATAACATCCCCTTCAATGTTCTGTGCTTAAAATCGTTTCTCCTTTACTACAATAATCTTGTGCTTCTGCTACTGTTTCTCCAAATAGAACACAGATTTTCACGGCCTTCTTTGAATTTTACTTACTTCTTCACGAGACCTGTTTAATCATCCACGTCACCAAATACTGAGGTCATCGGTTTAGGGGATTTCAATGTGACGATGAGCCTGAAAATGGTTGGAGGGTCCTAATCATGCTGATTTAGGTGGTGAGGAGGCCGAGTCATTCAGTATTCTCAAACGATCTGGCGACCTAATTAAAGAACCACAACATTTCGGATATCCCAAACCATTCTTGAGACACACCTACCTAACTGTTTTCACTAACAACATAGTCTATCTCTCTATATAAAGACAAGGACACCTTCGCTCCTATTGTTAAATCTGACCAACCAAAGCCTTATATCTCTTAATTTTAATACTTTCTCCAACTGCTCCATCCTGCCCTACGCGTTTTCTTCTGGCACTTTGATCGGGCCGATTGTGGGGGCCTTGCGTCACTTCTACGCTAACTATAATTGTAATGACTGCATTGACTCTGGTGACGCTTTGGCTCTGCCGATAAGGGGGAGCTGTAATCGTGTGATGGGAAGATGAGCAGGTTCATTCTTCTTCGACTAAATCTTTCTCTCCTCATAATCCATGGTTCGTCCGTTGCTTGTTCTCTAGATATTCAGGTGCTAGAGACAGTGTGTATCGGGAGTGGAAATTCTCGTTCTCCTTCACTCTTTCTCATTTTCATCATCAGAAAGTCGTTTGCAGGGGATAGCTCTTCGACACGCAAAACGGGCTTCCACAAACGAAAAGTGCGCGCTAACGTCCCTAGAATTCTACCTACTGACAAATTTTCTGGCCTCTTGCCAAAAACATCTCTAACAACTTCTGGTAAATCTGGCATTACCTCCCTCTTATTCGATCTGTGGTTCTGTGCTAATCTCCAAATGAAAAGGCAATCTCTTTGCCCTCCGCGTTCCTCAAAGCTATCCCTGGGAATTCCCGCACACCATCTCCTCTCTAGAATGTCTAGCCCCCCCCCTTTTTTTTTTTGTGAAGGCCCCTGTTTTTGAATTCTTTGTATCGGGTGCATGGCTCCTGAAATCCTATGAACGTGTAAAGGCGGGTGGCCCCGATGGCGTTCCTCCCCGAATTTTCAGGGAAATGTGCTATCCCTCCGTGGTATTCCCGGAGAGACCGCTAGTGTTCAACTATATTCTCTATGTTCTCAATACTAACACTTTCCCTCACTGTTGGAAGCACGCACATGTCCCCCGATTACGAAAAGAGGCAAAGCCCGCTCTGATGGCTTTTAACTATCGCCCTAATAGCTCTCCTAGAATTCTATTCTAAGATTCTGAAACTCTTTAACTCTCATTTCTTAGATCTTTCTGGAATCTCAAGTCGCTTCTTTCCGATGACCAGTACGGCTTCGGGGCTCGAGGTCTACTGGCGACTATACTTTCCTATCTTACTGATTTATTGTTTTCAGCTCTTAGGAACTACGGGGAGATTTGCGTGGTGGCGCTCGAAATATCCAAAGCATTTGAATCTATGGGAATTCGGCAAATCGATCGTAACTTGCTTTTCTCTCCAAGCCATCCTCCTCTCTTTGGGTTTCTCCTTCTCTTTGCTTACTTATGTCTAGTTTTCTTTCAAATCGCTCAATATCGGCTGTTGTTGACTGGGCGAATTTTTCTTTCTTTTCTGTCAATAGGGTTCTGATTATCTCCTACTTTATTCCTAATTTTCATTAATGATCTTCTCACCTTCACATCTAAATCTATCCACTCATTTCAATGCGCTGATCGCTGCTTTACTTCTAGAATTTGCCTCTCGTCCTAGAATGCTTCTCATATTCTGTTCTCGCTGATTCTCGATAGAATATCCGGGTGGGGTAGCTCTCATCTTGTAAAATCTAAATTCCTTTAAAAACGCCAACTTCCAACAAATCTCCCTCTCTTAAACACCTTCTAACTTTCCTATCTCTTTCGACGATTCTTTCGTCTCTCCTGTTAACAATATAAATATCCTTGGCCTTAACATAAACAGAAATGTGTCTTGGAAATCTCACATCACGATGGTTGCTAGGACGGTCTCAAAGAAACTGGGAGTTCTGTTTAGACTGCAAGACTTTGTTTCCTCCTCTCAGTTACTCCAGCTATACAACTCATCCGCCATTGTATGGAATACTGTTTTCATATCTGGGGGGGTTCTGGTTTCACCAGGCTTTTGGATAGGGTCGAGTCAAAGGCCAAAAGACTTATAAACTGTTCCGTACTTTCCACTTCACTTGACACTCTATCTTTGCGGCGTGATGTTGGTGCTTTATCTCTTTTCTTATAGGTACCCGGCAGCGGCAGCGTGCGCAATGGATACTTATCACTCGCGTAAGCCACCACGACCTTTTACGGGCGCCCTCGAGAACAAGGGTGCTGTGTCTGCGCATCGAGTTTTGTGTTGATATCGTAACTCCAGGCTAGTTCGATGCGGTGCTTCCTTCTTTCCTGCCACCCTTCTGTTCTGTGGAATTCCCTTCCATCTTCTGTTGCTTTCCTGCTGAATATTTAATCTCCCTCACTTCACAGCCCCACGTCTGTGCTCATCTGCGTAATTTGTCTTAGTTAGTTGGTGGCTTCTGAGGCTTGCAACACCCCTTCCTTGAAAGGGCTCTGCACGTGAGTGGTGGTGACAGTGTAAAAAAAAAAAAAAAAATTCAAAACATAATACATAATTTATAAAAATTAGAAATATATCATTCATACTCAACTTCAAAATTGCTCAAATTGTGATGTAAAAACATTAAGCTTTCACCTGTATCTGCGAGAGCCTCTTCCTTTTTGGGGTGTTTACATTCCACCTACACTAAATATGCTCGCTCTCAACTGATGAGTGAGGGGCTGATATTATCTGCTTGCAAGCACTGATAATTATGGTAACATCGGTCGCATTTTCATGCACACAACGAATGATTCTCTTTTGTAGCAGCATCTCCATCGTTTTCGTAGAGCCTCTTCTCCTCTTTCACAGATTGCAAATTGAATTATCTTTGCTCCTTGTTGACTGTCTCTTCAGTTTTTTTTCGATGAGGTCCTTGGTGTGATTCCCTTTGAAGGAGAAGAGATGTCAATGCAGTTTTGGCCATGAACTTATCATAGTCTAACATATCCAAATCCTCTTTATCTTCAGTAGGTTTTATTTGCTGAAAAGCCACCATCGTCGCTATCAGTGCTGTTGCCAGGGGTTGCTGATAAGGCGGCTTCCACTTCTGTGAATTTTTTTTTTTTTTAATTTATTTTTTACTAAAATGAATCTAAATTTGAAATGCATTCTAGAATTATCTTCAGAGCTTCAAACTTAGTAGATAGTTTTTTTTTCGAAATAAGTACAGAATGTTATTAGTAAACCTATTTCTATATATCGAAACTAGATTTTATATTAACATTAGGAAGAAGATTCTGCATATAGAATATCTTCCCAAACAAGATAAGGAAGTATCGGGCCATAATTAAACTATACCGATGCCAATGAAAATTGGCCGATCACTGCCGATACGATACTATGGTACAAGCTCCCTAGTTCAAACTTTATATAACTTTTTAATATTTTCACTAAAACATTAAAAAATCTTATTTTAAAATTCAGAGTCCTAGCTTTTCGTAGCCTTTCTTTCTGACTACTTTTTCAAGCACTCAACGAGTCTTGACGAAAGGTAGTCAGAGAGAAGAAAAGATACGAAAGCATTTGCATTTAAAACATTAAGATTTTTTAATGTTTTAGTGAATAAAACAAAGTTATATAATTGAATACCAATGTTGATGTGTGAACACACACACACACACACACTAAGTTATTTATTATAATACTGGGTTATATATTATAATATATATATATATATAGTAACACTATATTATATATATAGTATATATATACTATATAGAGTATAATATTATTATATAATATAATATTATTATATAATTAATATATATATATAATATATTATATAGTTTATATATGCTAGAGACAACATCTTCCAGACACCACCTTTTATCCACAATCATATACACATACGGTATTTATATCCGAACCCCTCTTTTAGACAACTTCTTACAGACATCCCTATGTGAGGGGGGGGGAAGGATTGCCCACATCGTATGTCGTGCGTGTCGTAGAAGGGGACTAAGGGCAAGGCCGGTAGTTGGGGTTGGCAGCCCACATACCGCTTATTCTTTTGCCAGGAATGCTATGCATGCCTCGGAGAAGGTGTGATCGCCGTAAGCGGCCTTCTATCTTACGGCGAAAATGTATGAATCGTATGGGTACATGGAATGTCAGAGGAATAAATGTTGAGGAGGAGAGGAGAGAGGTGATGGATGTATTCAGAAGGGCAAATTATTTGCTCCCTGTGACTGAAACAAAGATGAAAGGAAACGGTAAAAATCAGTGGTGTGGTGTGAAATGTGTATGTGCTGGTGTTGAATGAAATGAGAAGGGGAGAGAAGGAGTTGCAATTCTGATAAGCGACTTATGGTATAGAGCTATGGTATATTTTTTGTGTATGAGTACTAGAATTCTAATAGTTAAATTTAAGTTTGAAAAGGTCTAGGTATGTGGTTGCGACATATGGTCTCATCAAGAGGGTAACTTGTTGAAGAGAGTGCGATTTTCCTGGATAATGTGAATGATGTTTTGGATGGGGTGAGTAGGAAGCTTCAGTTGATTGTGTTGGGTGAAACCTACAATTGTTTAATAGGAGATTGATCAGAAAAAAGGAATGGTATAACAAATGGGTTTGGGGTGTACGGAGAAAATGAGAATGGTATGAAGGTGATTGATTTCTGTGAGTAAAGAGGTATGTGTGTGAGTAAGTTAAACTTTTTAAAACACAAGAGTATTCATAACGTATATACTAGAAGTTGGTGATCGGTAGAGAATGTATCGACGTGAAAAGTCATTAAATTGATTTTGGTGTTTGGGGAAGGAAGGAAATCTGAAGTATGTTTTGGTGTTCCAATTCAGCGAGGGGTTAGGAATGGGATTATCGGATCATTATGTTGTTTTATGTAAAGTTAAGTTAGTGGGGGGGCTTGGACAGAGAGGAAGGTGATAAGGAAGGAAGTGGGTAGAATTAAGGGTGAGAAATTAAGTGAACAAGGTAATCACGATAAGTATTTACGAGCGCTCGCAAGTAAATCAGTTGAATGTGAACAAGTTGAAACTGAACAAATCTGGAACCAAATAAAGGTGATTAGCAGCGCAAAAAAAAAAAAAAAAAAAAAAAAAAAAAAAAAAAAAACTGAATGGTGGAATGAAGAGGTGATGCAAGCGACTAAAAGTAAAAAAGAAGCGCTGTTGAATGTACTAAAAGCCAATGATGAGGTTTCAAGAGAAAGATGTTTGGGATTATATAAGGAGGAAAAAGGTGCATACGTAGGAGGAAAAAAAAAAAAGAGGTAAATGAACATTTGGGAAGAAGATAAATGGGGACTTACAAGGCAATAGGAAGCTCTTCTGGAAGGATGCGCGAAAGGTTAAGAATGAGAATAAGGGGAGTCTGCTTAGAATAATGAATAGGGATGGTCCTTTCGTAACTGATGCAATGGATGTTAGGGGAGTGTGGAGGGGACACTTCAAAAATCTGCACAACATTGACAGTAATGAAGAGTTGATAGTGATTGTGTGTGGGTTTGATGGTGCAAGAAGGGATTGGTATTTTGGGGATGAGGTCATTAGTAAGGAGTAGATAATGGATAAAGTGAGAAAGTTAAAGAATGGTAAATCTGCAGGTACAGATGAAATTACTTGTGAAATGATCAAGAACGGAGGCGAGATAGTGATTGATTGGATTTGGAAGTTGTGTAACAAAGTGCTTATGGAGGGTATAGTTCCAAGGAATCGGAGGAGAGCAGTAATAGTACCCTTATATAAGGGTAAGGTGGATAAGGGTAATTGTATAAATTATAGGGGAATTAGTTTATTGATTGCTGTTAGGAAGATTTTGCTGGTATTTTGGTGGAAAGAGTGCGTCGAGTTACTGAAGGACTAATTGGTGAAGAACAAGGTGCGTTTAGAAGTGGTAAAGGATGTGTGGATCAAATCTTTACATTGAAACAAATGATTGAGAAAATGAGGTAAGAGAAGAATAAATTGTATTTATGTTTTATGGATTTGCCACAGGCGTATGATAGGATTAATAGGGAAGCTCTATATCAGGTGTTAGTGATATATGGTGTTGGTGGTTGGCTTATGAATGTAATAAGAAGTATGTATGACGATAGTGAAGCGTGTGTAAGAATAAATGGAGTCGAAAGCGATTGGTTTAATATTAATAGCAGAGTGAGGCAGGGATGTGTTATGTCTCCTTGGTTATTCAATTAGTATATGGATGTGGTTATGAAAGAATTAAGAAGTGGGGGTGGCAGGGGATAGTGTTAGAATAATGGAGAATGGAAGAGAGTGAAGGGTGCCCTTACTATATATTGCGGATGAATTTTGGTTTTGTGTCGCGAATCTGAAGAGAGTTTGAGAGGATTGGTAGAGAGATTTGGCAAGGTGTGTAAAAGGAGGGGGTTTGAAAGTAAACGGAGATAAGAGTAAAGTTATGGTTGTGAGTAAGGACAATCCTCGGTGTGAAGTTATGTTAGATGGTGAGCAGCTGGACCAAGTGTCTGAGTTTAAATATTTAGAATATATGTTGGATGATAAGGGAACGGATGATGCAGAGTGTAGTATGAAAGTTGTGAATGGCAGGAAGGTGTCTGGAACAATTAAATCGTTGGTGGATGTAAAGGGACTAAGTCTTGAGTGCGATAGGGTCTTACATGAGGATATGTTGTTACCTGCGTTAATATATAGTAGTAGTGAGACTATCGTATGGAATAAGAGGTATAGATTTAAAGTACAATGTGTTCAGATGGACAATCTCAGGGGCGTGTTAGGTGTGAGAAGAATTGATAAAATGAGGAATGAACGTATTATAGAGAGTTGTGTGGTGTGAAAAAAGGGGTAAATGAGAGAATAAATGAAAGTACGTTGAGATGGTTTGGTCATGTGGAAAATATGGATGACAGTCAGTTGGATAAGCGGATGTATAGTGGTGACCGGCTGCAAGACCGAAGGAAAAGTGGATCAAATCAGTAAGGGAATGCCTGGAGGGGAGAAATGTGAGTTTGGCAGAGTTGAGAAGAAAAGTGCATAATAGGAGTAAATGGCGGAGTTTTGTGAGGGGTATGGTTGTGGCCCCTGGGCCAAGGGATGAACACCACACTTACGAGATGCCATAGTGAGGGTCTGTCGCAGTCCCGTGAAGCTTTAGGGTGGATTTTCTGACTGCGATGAGTTCTCACTAAAAGGTATAAAGGGGGCGGTAAGGCTGGGCTTTCTTTTCGGTTTGCCTCATATTCCTCCTACTACTTTCTGTTTCCGGTGGCATTGCACGCACCTTACCCCAGAGTCTTGGGGAAATGGTGGTGGTGGTGTGGTGGTGGTGGTGCGGCGGTGAATATAATATATATATTATATATATATTAATATTATAATGTAGATATAGTATTATATATATATATATATATATATATATAATATATATATATAGTATTATATATATATATATATAATATATAGGTATACTATATCTATATCTATATATATATATAATAATTATATACTATATATATATATATAATATTATATATATAGTTTATATTTAATATACTATATTACTATTATATATATATATATATATATATATATATATTATATATATAATATATATATATATATATATATATATTATATATATAATATCAATTTACCTTCTATCCCCAGATTGGGAGTGAGGTGCGTAGTATACACTGGAACAGAAAAGTAGTAGAAGAACATGACACAAGTCGAACAGAAAGCCCCTCGCCCGTCCTATACCATTCCCTTTAAACCAGGGTTGGGGATTTTTTGGATTTTTTGAGAAAAAAATCAATTTTTGATTTTTTTGATTTTTTGGATTTTTTTGTTTTGAGAATCGTGACGTCACACGAAATATAATTTGTAAACAAACATTTTTTTTAAGTTCATAAGTAATATTTTTAACACGCTAGGTTACCTTATTTACGAGCTGTGTTCAAAATCTTAAAATTGGGCTTATAGTCTATGACACAATGAAACAGCAATACTAAAGAGTGTTATTTGTAATAATTATAATATATTACATCAGAAATAAAAGAAACATGTTTGAAACATGATCTTTTGTTGATATTTTTATAGTGTAGAAATTTGAAACAGAATAGCCTTGCTATGATGTTATTATTCTAATTTTTTATTTCTATTGAAATTAAATCACTTATATATCAAAAAAATTTTAAAAAAATATATAAAAAGCAAAAAATCAAAAAGAGCAAAAAATCATGATTTTTTGAAGCAAAAAATCAAGTGAAAAAATCAATTGATTTTTTCCGTGCCATCCCTGCTTTAAACCCTTAAATGAGAAGTGGCAGTCAGAAAAATCCACCCTAGGGCTTCACGAGACTGCGACAGACTCTCACTGTTTAGTCTCATCAATGTGGGGTTCATCCCCTGGGCAAAACCCATACCCCTTAACCCTCCTGTTATGCATCTTCCAAACTCACATTCCTCTCTTTCAGGCATTCCTTTACCGACTCAATCCACTTTTCTTCAGTCTCCCAGCTGGTCGATTTCCAGCACACTCACCACTATGCATTCACTTAACCAACCGACTATCTTCCATCCTTTCCACATGACCAAACCATCTCAACATATTTTCATTTATTCTCTCATTTACCGCTTTCTTCACACCACACAACTCTCTAATACGCTCATTCCTCATTTTATCAATTCTTCTCCCACCTAACACACCCCTAAGATTGTCCATCTGAACACGTTGTACTTTAGATCTATACCTCTTATTCCAGACCATAGTTTCACTATTATACATTAACAAAGATAACAACATAACAACAAGTAAGATTATAGCGCACTCAAAACTTAGTCCTTTTACATTCACCAAGGATTTAATTGCACCAGCCACCTTCCTGCCATTCACAACCTTCCTACTACATTCTGCATCATCTGTTCCCTTTTCATACAACATATATTCTAAATATTTAAACTCAGACACTTGTTCCAGTTGCTCAACATTTATTCCTCGGACATTCCCTGTACCCATACGATTAATACTATTTTTTCGCCGCACACACACACCTTACGGCGATCACGACCTTCTCAGAGGCAGCATTAGCATTCTGGCAAAAGATAAGTGGTAGTGGGCAGCCTACTCCAACATACCACCATCCCTTTAGTGGCCTTATATATATATATATATATATATATATATATATATATATATATATATATATATATATAATATATATAATATTATATATATATTTTATGAATTTTATATATAGGTATATATAGTAATATATATATTAGTACTTATATATATATATATACTTATCTATATATATATATATATATTATGTGATATATACTATATATATAATAAAATATCATATTATATATATTATATAATATTGGGCATACCCAATATCACCATACCTTTAGTATATATATATATATATATATATATATATATACAGCATAAGGATACCTATGTTACCGGAATGTTGGAATTGATTATATGCTTACATGTGATAAAATCAGAGGGTTGAAAACAGTAAATTAAAAGTCGTGACAAGCCATAACACATGGACCTTGAAATTGTATAGCTCAAAAGCAATGAAGCCAAAGTTTATTAGGCATTAGAAATAAAAACATGAAGGAATTAAGCATACAGTCCTTCATCTGGAGAGAGATTAAGGAAAATCTGTAAGAGTGTGTTTAGACGAAAAGTCATACATGAAATCCTTCCGTATAGAGCTAAGTATGTGTGTGTGGGTGGAACTACCCAAAATGTGAAATAAATATTCTATATAATGAAGGAAACCATCAGTATATAGAGCAAATAACTTTTGTGGAGTTAAATAATTCAGAAAGTGCCTTACAACCACTTACCTTTCAGAACCTTTTGGATTGAGATCAACAAAATAATACCACTAAAAGAGTTCAGCCTTAACAGAAAGTAATACAGCTGTGAAGTTGTTAAAAATAAACTAGAAGGGATAGAGGGAGGAGCAAATTTGGAGTTATAACTTTTGGTAGAGTGAGTGGGAGAAGAACAACCAGAAAAATAGCTGCTTTTTCAATGGATAGAAAAATTTTGGTAGGAGAGATTATGCACAATTCTAAGAAATCATACTTGTGACGAATAGCGTGAGAAGTCAGAGTTTCTGGCAAGCTGGAAATGGCTGGATAACTTGTACTAATTATAGTCATATTGAAGCATAGCTAAATCAAAAATTGTAAAATAATAATAATAATAATAATAATAATAATAATAATAATAATAATAATAATCATCATCATCTTCCTTTTTTTCCCCAAGACTGGGGGTAAGGTGAGTGACATGCATCGGAAAAGAAAGGTAGTAGAAGAATATGACAAGTCAAAAAGAAAGCTGAGCCTTACCACCCCCTCTATACCTATTAGTGAGAACTCGTCGCTGTCAGAAAATTCACCCAAGAGCTTCATGGGACCTCGACAGACCCTCACTATGGTATATCGTCAGTGTAGGGTTAATCCCTTGGCCCAGGTGGACCACAACCATACCCCCTCACTAGGAACCGACCGGGGCCCCGGCCCCGACCCCGGCCAACCCCGGCCATTTTTAGCAACCCCGGCCATTTTTAGCGACCCCGGCCCCGGCCAAAAATCAGGAAAAACCGGGGTTTTCTACCGGGGTTAACTGCAAATTTACACTAAATAATAGAGGGTTAAATCAAACAAAATAGAAAAATATATTTTAATTCCATTACTCCTTTGTTATAAATTGATGCAAAATATATAAACATACCTAAATATAATCATTTTTTTTTTGGTATTTACTAAGATTTCAAATTCAAACTATCTGAAATTATAATTTTTTCCGAAATATTAAACTCACAAATTCGAAATTTGATATTTCAAACGAATTCGGAAAAGGAAATAATATAATTGGTTAAAATATTAATGTATTTATTTATTTATTTAAAGTAAATATCTTCAAGAAAATCAAATATTTTCGAATCTCTTTCAAAAATTATTTATTTACTCAAAATGATATATCTATTTATATATATTATATATATATATATATATATATATATAATATATATTATATATAATATATATTATATATATATTATATTATTATTATATATATAATATATATTATATATATTATATATAACTATATAGTATCTACGGTATATATAAATATAACTCTATATATAATATATATAATATATATATTAGATATATATATATATATATATAATATATTATATATATATATATATAATTATATATATATATATAATACGCGTAAAATATATATATATACTATAATATATATATATATATATATATATACTATATAATATAGTATATATATATATATATAATAAATATAATATATATAATATATATCTTACTATATATATATATATTACTATACTACTAATATATATATATAGTATTATAATATATAAACGATTGGTTAAATTTGGTTTGCAAATAGATTTGTTCTAGGGAAACGCGAACATTTAAAGATGAATAGAAGATGAGCATAAATTTTGGCAACACTTACTTATATATGGACCGTTTTCGGTATCAATAACGTTACCTTATCATCAGCCTCGCAATTGAAATAAAATAATATATTTCTAATACAAAATATAAATAAAATGAACTATATAAAAAATTAATACAATAAATGAACACAAATTTAAAATAAATAATCACCATACGAAAAAAGTACCTAAGATTGAATTAGGTTTCATTCATGGAGAAGGCGAAATGCAAACTGAAAGTTAAGAAAATTTGTTTACAGTGAGAAAAATAGTTACTTGGTGGGATATATATAGAAATTTAACTGAATGAAGGGGGGATGGACGACCAAATCCTTAATTTAATAGGTTTTAATTCAGAGAGATGTAGAGAAAGACTCAAGAATCTTTCTGAGTCAAGTTGATCAATTGGCAGGGGATACTGGGAACTAATTTTTGTGCAATAGGGATTATTTTGAAAGGCACTGATTGCGACGGTGGAGGAGGAAATTTTTCTGGGTCTTGATAGATAAATCCAGTTCTATAAGAAACTCCCCGGTGTTTCGAGTCCTCAATAAGTTGGAGGCTGTTTGGCCCAGTAGCGGACGTTACAGTCTGGCACACTTATACAAATATGAGCCTAATGAGGCCTCAATATGTAGAAGGGAAGAGAATCTTATGGTTGAAAAATTAGAAATACTTAGTTACAAATAGGAATAGAAAATAAAGCGAGCAAAAGGAAAAGCATTGAATAGAGTGTGAAGTTTTCATACGTTTTGCGGTGCTAGGACCTGAAGAACGGAATTTTTAGATACATAAATTGTTTAGGGACAGTTGGGACTTGAAATTTAAGGAGCGGAAATGGTTATCTAAGAAAGTCGTTTACTAGGTTTGTAATAGTGTTGTGAGGGAAAGAGATTGCAAAAGCAAAATGGTGCAAGGTTATTGTATTTTAAGTTCAAAGACACCATGGTTACATAAGTTAAAGCACGAAAAATTCTGCATTGTAATGAAGACATTGTATTTGGAGGGGAGAAAACAGAAACCTTCTCTACATACATTCGGTCTTAGTTTTTTTAGTTTTCTCCCCCTCCAGAATACAAATCTGTCCTTCACTACAATGAAATTTCCGTCGCGTTTACTTATGCTCTCATCGGTGGTCTTTTCACCTTAATCAATTACCTATCCCATTTGCCTTTTGCAATCTCTTTCCTCACAACACTATTTCAAACCTAAGTAAACGATTTTCTTAATAACCATTTCCGCCTAAATTTCAAGTCCCAACCGTCCATAAACAACTCATCTTATCTAAAATTTCCCCCCGCGTTTTTTCCCGTTCTTCTGTCCTAGCACCGCAAAACTTTTGAAAACTCTCATCACAATCTATCCAATGCTTTTTTTCCTTTTGCTCGCTTGATTTTCATTCCTATTAATAACTAGAGTATTTCAAATTTTTTCCGCCATAAAGATTTCTTCCTCTACATAAGAGGTCCTCATTAGTATATTTGTATACGTGTGCGGCTGCAACGTCCGCTATGTGGGCCAAACAGGCCTCCAACTTTACTTGAGGATCTCGAAACACCGGGAGTTTCTAATAGAACTGGTTTACCTATGCACAACCCCAGAAAACTCCTTCCATACGCAAATCATGCCTTTCAAAAAATCACCCTATTGCACAAAAAAAATTTTAGTTCCCTATCCCTTGCCAATGATCAACATCGACAGAAAGATTCTTGAGTCTTCTCTACATTTTTGAATTAAAACCGAATTAAATAAGGATTTGTCGTCCATCCCCCCTCTTCACTCTTTATTTATATTAGATTCCAAGCCAGTATTTTTTTTTCTCACTGTAAATCAAATTTTCTTAACTTTAGTTTGCATTTCGCCTTCTCCTGTAAATGAAACCTAACTCACTCTTAGGTACTTTTTTCGTGTGATTTTTTATTTTAAAATTATGCGTTCATATTATTGTTATTACAGTTTTCGTATATTGTTCATTTATCTTATATGTTTGTGTTATAAAATTGTATATATTTTATTTCAAGTGCTGCTGATGAGGGGTAACGTTATATACGCACGAAACGTCCATTATAATAATGTTGCCCAAATTATGCTTCATCTCCTATTCATCTTTATCATATATATATACTATATATATATATATATATATATATATATATAATAATATAGTATATATAAATATATAATAACTATATATATATATATATACTATATAGATCTAATATATATATATATAATATATATATTTTAATACAACTTATTCTTCTAGAAAATCAATTATTTTCTAAAAATTTCTTTCGAAATATTTATTTAATTGAATTAATTAAACTGTATTCCTTTTTTATAATTAAATATTAATTAATTGAAATTATATTTAATTTTCCTCATCCAAAGTTTTAAGACTTTCAGTGTTTTTGACTTTCATTTCTAATTTTAAGCAGCCCCGGCCCCCGCCCCGGCTAAATTAGAGCAGCGCCCGGGCCGCCGGCAAAATTCCCGGACAACAGCACTCGGATATCCGGGGCACTGGACCTGCCCTACCACTCTCTGACAAAAAGCCCGCCATTTCTCTCCATCATGCACCTTTCTTTATCTCGCCTCTGCCAAACTCACATTTCTCGCTCCTCCAGAGCATCCTTTACTGATGTCAATCTATCTTTTCGTCGATATAATAATAGAATAATAATAAATAATAATAGATACGATAATGAATACATTAACATGTGATTAATAAGTAATCAATAAATAATAACAATAACGAATATAATTCAAAATTCATCAAATAATAATGAAATTATAATAGATCGAATAGCAATAGATAAATTAATAATAATAATTTTTTAGCGTAAACCATGTCTAAATTAAAATTTACCTGTAATTCTTTTTCACTCAACTTCTTGAGAGTCACCAAAGGAAACTATGGATTTGACAAAAAAGTTTGTGCAAAATCTCTCTCTCCATCCGGAGTTCAAATTGTGACTCCGAACCTTTTTCACTATTTTCTTTAACCATGAGAAACACTTTTCCAGGGTCATAACTTGCGCTAAAGAAATGAATAATAATAATTATATAATAATAATAATAATAATAAAATATAATAATGAATAATAATAATATAATAATAATTAATTGAAAAATAATATGATTATGATAATATATAAAATAAATAATAATAATGAATTAATCAATAATAATAATAATAATAATAATGACAATTTGTTAATTTCCCGCATTCAATAATCAACCTATTCATAATTAAAGTAAATATGGTATAACAGAATTGAATTAAGCAAATATCTGAGGAGGAGACACAAAG
>JABUQX010071293.1:0-28435 GCA_015478945.1 Trachelipus rathkii | reverse complement strand
TAGGTACTTAGAATAAAGAAAGAACTGATAAAAAAAGCACATAAAACAGAAAAAAATTAAATTTCATGTTCCAAAAAATCACGGGGCAAATTTGGGAACATATTTTATATATCTGTTTTAATTTTTTCCTTAGAATCAGTAACTTGAAATATACATAAGGATGTTCTCTAAAGAATGGGCTTTTAAGAAAAAAAAAAAATTACGATCTAAAAAAATTAGCTGCTTGAGAACGTTATAACATTGGCAAAAAAAAAAAAAAAAAAAAAAAAAAAAAAAAAAAAAAAAAAAAAAAAAGTGTCCCAAATCCCCTTTATCTGTATATATTATATTTTTTTTTCAGCTGCTCTACTCGTGGCTAGAATAAATTATGAGGATTCATAAAATCAATACAAAGACAAAAATGAGTAATGAAACTAAAATTAAAAGGGGATTATTCCACGGTGATTCGATATCCTCCCCTGAGGCTGAATCCCCTGAGCAACATCCATACCAACGGAAACAGAATAAACCCAAGGAATGAAAAAAACTAAGCAAATGACACACCTGTTCTATACAGACGATCTAAAACTAAACTCAAGAAACAAAGAAGAAACTAAAAGGCAAGTTAAGAGTAGCCAAAAAAATTCACATAGTATAGAAATGGAATTTGAACTAGTGACAAGTGAGCCTTTGTACAAATGGGAAAATGAAGAGGGAAAGTAAGTGCTGTAAATATTATTAATTAAACAGAAATTAAAGACCTAAATCCACAACTAAAATATAAATTTATAAGTATCAGATCCTCGAATACAAAATCCAGAGAATGTGATGGAGGAATGCAGTGATGGGTGTGTTAGGAACAATGAAACCTAGCCTGATTGCCTACCTAGATAGATTCCCGATCAAAGCAACATCTGAAATGTTTGGAAGTAGAAAGAAAGAGTCTAAGTATCATCAGATTGGTGTTGGGTATATAAAGGAGAACAAATTTGTGCTAATATTAGACTCGAGGTTTGAGGAAAGCTTGCCCTGCTTAATCATTTAGAGGAGGATATATAAAAAGTAATATTAATAATAATTTAAATCCGAGCACAGTTTTACGAATATAGCGAATATTTATAATGTAATCAACAAATTAATTTTAGTCTTCATTCTCAATTTTTATTCCATATTCGACTCGAAGAATTTAATAATTTTTTTCCTCCTTTAAAGGACTGTAAGAAATACAAACCGTTATCCAAACATCGAGTCAAAGGATGGTACATAATTATTCTCCCTCTACACTACATACCCAACACCAACCTAGCGATACTCAGGATCTTCTTCACCACCTCCAAACATTTCAAATGTTGTTACTCTAATCGGGTCCTATTAAGTAGGAGATCAGGTTAGATTATACAATTCCCAAAGCGCTCACCACAACCAGTATCACCATCACTTCTAAATTTGATATGAATTTACATTCAAACATGCAATGATCCAACATTTAAATTTCCTTACGTGTGACTTCGAATGAAGTTCCAACTCATCTTTATCATGATTTTTCAAATCTTTGTTTTTAATCTTTTGGTTCTTTCTTCTTGACGACTGAGGTTCGTTTCTTAAAGGGCTTTTTACTTTGGGTCTGTCATTTTTCTCTCCATGGTCTACATCACTAATGAGAGTCTACAAAATAATAAAAAAGAAAATGCTGTCTCTAAAAAAATGAACAATTTTTTATTTAAAAAAATATCTTTTAAAAAAAATCAAATTCACAAATTTAAAACTGAACTAAAATTAATGAATCTATTATCACCAAATAATAATAATAATAATAATAATAATAATAATAATAATAATAATAATAATAATAATAATAGGTGAGGGTGGCAAGGGATAGTGTTAGAATGATGGAGAATGGAAGAGAGTGAAGGGTGCAATACCTATTATATGCGGATGATTTGGTTTTGTGTGGCGAATCTAAAGAGTTTGAGAAAATTGGTGGAGAGATTTGGCAGGATGTGTAAAAGGAGGGGTTTGAAGTAAACTGTAGATAAGAGCAAAGTTATGGTTGTGAGTGAGGACAGTCCCTCGGTGTGAAGTTTATGTTAGTGTGAGCAAGCTGAAAAAGTGTCCTGAGTTTAAAATAATTTAGGGTATATTGTTGGATGAGAAGGGAACGGATGATGCAGAGTGTAGTAGGAAAGTTGTGAATGGCAGGAAAGTTGCTGGTGCAATTAAATCGTTGGTGGATGTAAAGGGACTAAGTCTTGAGTGCCCTAGGGTCTTACATGAGGGTATGTTGTTACCTGTGTTATTGTATAGTAGTGAGACTATGGGTCTGGAATAATAAGAAGTATAGATCAAAGTTCAATGTGTTCAGATATACAATCTTGGGGCATCCTAGGTGTGAGAAGAATTGATAAAATGAGGAATGAAACGTTAGAGATGTGTGTGGTGTGAAGAAAGGGGTAATGAGAGAATAAATACAAGTATGTTGAGATGGTAGATTGGTTGGTCAGTGTGGAAAGGATGAATGATGTCGGATGTTAAGCGGATGTATAAGGTGGCGAGTGTGTTGGGAACCGAAGAGAAAGGGAGGCCGAAGAAAAAGTGAATTGAGTCGGTGAACGAATGTCTAAAGGGAGAGAAATGTGAGTTTGGCAAGGCGAGAAGAAATGTGCATAATAGGAGTGAATGGCGGGGTTTTGAATGGGGGCATGGTTGTGGCCCACCTGGGCCAAGGGATGAACCCTTACATTGACGATTTACCATAGTGAGGGTTCGTCGCGGTCCCATGAAGCTCTAGGGTGGATTTTCTGTCTGTGACGAGTTCTCATTAATTAATGGTAAAGAGGGGGCGGTAAGGCTGGGCTTTCCTTTCGACTTTTGTCATATTCTTCTACTGCTTTTCTTTTCCGATGCATGACACGCACCTTACCCCCAGTCTTGGGGCAAAGAGGAAGATAAAGAAAGAAAGAAAGAAAGAATCAACTAGAACACACTCATTTCGCTTACAAAAAACTTCCCTCAGAAAATGTCTCTAGTACAGAGACGAAATGCGTCAGGAAATCAATATAAATATGTCTTCTATTTTTGTTGTAAGTTATTTTCAAAATTTATTTTAAGTAAGCTTAATAATGGACAAAAATAAATATTAAGTACCTTAGAAGTAAAATCCAAAACTTTTATAAAATCAAAAGCTGATGTTAACCTAAATAATAATAAAAGTGAGAAAAGAAGGTACATAAGATGAAAAATTTATTTATTGCACAAATCAATCAATATATGATAATAAATAGGTTTAATTGCATGTACAATTTTGTTTATTAGCTATAAGTAAGCTTGCAAAGTTGTTTTTTTTCCTAAGTCTTTTAATGGTAGCAGAGAGCAACAATGAATTCAGAAAGGAATAAGAAAGGAGTTAATGTCATAAACCAGAAAGGAAGGAAAAGAATCAGAAAATTTTGATGAATATAAAAATAGATCAGAATATTAGAAGAATGAAAGACGTAACTCGCTGGTTTAGAGCTATAGATTAAACTATCAGGAAATGTATTTGAAGCAATAAGAGGTTTGAACTATGAGGAAATATGCTTTCCTCGAGAAAAATAAGATTAAAAAAAGTAATAAACTTTTCCCACCAAAAAAAATTTGATTTCAGAATCTCTTGAATTCCTTCTCATTGCTGATTTCAAAAGGATCTTAATCTTGAAACAGAAGGAGTAAGTTATAGGATTTCAAAGAAAAGGTTGAGTAACTTCCCAAAATTGCCACCCTTGTAACTTGGAAACTAAAGTCACACAAAATTTTTATCACTCTAGTGATAAAATAATAATTTATTAAAATAATAAATTTCACAAAAGAGAATCGTTCAAATTCATAAGAAACACAAATAAAACCTTTTAATTCTCTATTCTTACCAGACTTTCTTCTAACCGAGAAATTTTTTCAATATTTTGATCAGTCTCCAAATATTCTTCATCAAAAATCAATGGCTCATCTTTTATTTCAATTTCATCTTTGACATGAATCAGTGAGTAAATTACTTCTTTCTGTGGAAAAATAAATTTGAAAATGATAAGTTAATAATAATAATAATAATAATAATAATAATAATAATAATAATAATAATAATAATAATAATAATAATAATAATAATAATAATAATGTTAAATTATTCCACTATTAAAATAAACCTAGCCAAAAAATTTAAAGTTCAACATATTAAGTAACTTCACAAATTCTTCTTAAAATTTCCTTAAAAAAGACAACAACAGAAAATCCTTCGTCCAAACTTCGTCAGTAAAAAAAATCATAACCACTTATCAGTAAGTCCGAATAACTCTAAAGAAGGAGGCTTACAGCCTTCCTGGAGGCGAAATATTGCAACAAAGACAAGTCTTTGACAATGGTTTAAGTCCTGAAGAAAGAAACTCTTGAATGGGAATAGTTTTCTTTCTAACTTTGAAAGGAAAACGAATTTGAAGAAGCAACTCTGAGAGAAGTCTGCAACTCTTACACTTTGAACCTCCAGGAAGGTCGTAAGCCTCCTTCTTTAGAGTTGCTTGGACTTAAGGACACTCTTTCTGAATATTGGATATGATATTTTTACTGACGAAGTTTGGATGAAGGATATTCCGTTTGTCATTTTTTTAAGGACCTTTTTATTTTAGAAGAATTTGTGAAGTTTTAATTTGTTGGCTATATAATAATAATAAAAAATAATTAATTCCATTACCGAACTCTCCCCCATGAATTTTTGTTGACAAGCTTTGAACCATTGTTTTCTTGACATCCTTCTGAACTTTCTACGAGTTCATCCCTTAATTTCAATCTCGCTCTTAATATCCAATAATAATCAACTCAAAATTTACTTTATTAAAATATCTCAATGAGACAAAACTTTCCTGCTTGATAAAACAATTAAAATGTTTATAATAATCTTCATTGAAAGGTCCTTAATTTTTTCTAAATGATGCAGATAAAATATAGCCAATACAAATGTAGGCCCATACAGTCCAAAACTGATTTAATGTATTCTTTATTATTTATTTATTTATTTATTTTATTTATTTAATTTTGAGCTTTTCATATGATTTTTATTGGGTTCAAAGTCAGAAAAATGACAGAAAAAAATGACATTTGGAAAAATTTGTAAAATGTCTTTTCCCATTCTTCAATAAAAAAGGGGAGAGAGAATAGAGATTCTTTATGTTTACTTAATTCGTAAACATCCAACATTTATTTTTTTTTCTCTAAACTTTCAAACAAAAGGTAGATTTCTCTTTCTCACAAAATATCTATGGCTGTCAGGCTAAAGAAATGATCACAAAAAGTTGATAAGAAGAAAAAGGGTTAGGCCTGAGTACAAAGCCACCGATCCTATAGGAGCTACAAAAAAAGATTCAATCAAAGGGATATTTTTGTTGCTATATTTTAAAAACTCTAAGCAGAATTCAAACGCAATCCCAGAGATGAAGCATTCTTTAGTCAGTTTGTTTAAAACCTTGTCCACTAAATGTGGCAAACTAACGTTTTTCAATGTCTTTATTAGCAAATGAATCTTGCCAACAAACATTAAAAACATACCATGTTTGCTCTTAACTTAATTTTAATTGTTTATAAATTTCCATTCTTTGAATAAAAAATGGTGCTTAAATTAGGATCTAAAGTCATTTGGTACTTATAATTAAAATATTTAATGATTTTATAAAAAAAGCACGAAGGAATTCAAATAAAACTTAATAACTTTTATTGAAGGGATGTGTTTTGTTCTCCTCATCATGAATAAACTGGAAAAAGTTTCAGATGAAGAGAGGGAGGAGTACCTGAAGGGGAGAGAATCTACTCCATTGTCATGAAGTTTATAGTTGTAAACTAAACAAAAATGATAGTGAAAATATTTTTGTTTCAATTTACCCTTTTAACTGTTAAAATTTAAGGAAATATTTTTTTTTTTTTATATATATATACTTATATTATCTAATTTTAAAAATAGTTTAGTTCGTAAAATATTCATAACGATGAGTTTATGATCAGGGTTGGGGATTTTTTTTGAATTTTTTAGAAAAAATCAAATTTTGATTTTTTGTTTGATTGTATGGTTTTTTTTGATTTTTTGATTTTTTCAGATTCGTGACGACACGCGAAATATATATATAATATATACGTAATTATGTATAATATATATATATATATATAATATATATATATATAATATAATATATATAATATATATATATATAATATATATAATATATATATATATATATATATATATATATATATATATATAAATATATATATTTAATATATAATACTATATATATATATATAATATATAAATATATATACGAACAGTAAGAACCAGAATTCAATTCTAGAGTGGTCCGCATTCAACCCCATAAAAATTAAGAAATTAAGAATTAAGAATAATTTTTTAAATAATAAATTAATGTAATAATGAATAGCTAATTAATAATTAAGAACACATGGCCTACCCAGACTGTCCCAGTCAACCAACAATAATTAAGTAATTAAGAATAATAATTAAAAAGCCGCATTGGCCCCTCTAGAATGTCCCAGTCAATCCATTATAATTAATAAATAAGAATAATAACTCAGAAGCCGCATGGGCCTAACTAGACTGTCCCAGTCAATCCATAATAATTAAGAATAATAATAAGGAAGCTGCATTAACCCCTCTAGAGTGTCCCAGTCAACCCATAATTTATAAGAATAATACTTAGCCGCCGCATGGTCCTATTTAGACTGTCCCAGTCAACCGACCAATAAAAATTAATAAATGAGAAGAAGCATTGGCCCTTCTAGAATGTCCCAGTCAACCCATAATGAATAATAATAAAGAAATATATATCTAAAGAAGCCGTATGGGCCTATCTAGACTGTTCCAGTCAACCAATAATAATTAATAATTAAAAATAATAATTAAGAATCCGCATTGACTCCTCTAGAATGTCCCAGTCAACTCATAATAAATAAGAATAATACTTAATACTTAAAAATTAATAATTAAGAAGCCGCATTGTCTCTTCTAGAATGTCCCAGTCAACCCATAATAAATAATAAATAAGAATATTACTTAAGAAAGCCGTATGGGCCTATCTAGACTGTCCCAGTCAACTCATATAATAATTATAATTAAATATAATAATTAAGAAGCCACATTGATCCCCCTTAAGAATGTCCCAGTCAACTCATAATAAATAAGAATAATACTTAAGAAGTCGCATGGTCCTTTTTAGACTATCCCAGTCAACCAATATAAGTTAATAATTGAGAAGCCGCATTGGCCCCTCTAGAATGTCCCAGTCAACCCATAAAAATTAAGAATTAAGAATAATTTTTAATAATAATTAATGTAATTAATGAATAGTATTTAAATTAAGAAGCCACATGGGCCTACCTAGACTGTCCCAGTCAACCAACAAAAATTAATAGAAAAGAATAATAATTCAGAAGCCGCATGGGCCTATCTAGACTGTCCCAGTCAACCCATAAAAATGATGTATTAAGAATAAATTATTCTTATTTATAATTAATTATTATTTTATGGGACAGTCTAGATAGGCCATGCGGCTTCTGAATATTATTCTTATTTATTAATTTATTATGGATGACTGGGACATTCTAGAGGGGCCCAATGCAGCTTCTTTATTATAATTCTAAATTATTATTATTGTTGGTTGACTGGGACAGTCCTAGTAGGCCCAATGTGGCTTCTAATTATAAATACCTATTCATTAATTACATTAATTATTATTAAAAATTATTTTTAATTCTTAATTTTTATGGGTTGACTGGGACATTCTAGAGGGGCCAATGCGGCTACTCAATTATTAATTTTTATTGGTTGACTGGGACAGTCTAAAAAGGACCATGTGGCTTACTAAGTATTATTCTTATTTATAATGAGTTGACTGGGACATTCTAGAGGGATCAATGTGGCTTAATTATTATTTTTAATTATTAATTATTATTGGTTGACTGGGACAGTCAAGATAGGCCCATGCGGATTCTTATGTATTATTCTTATTTATTATTTATTATGGGTTGACTGGGACATTCTAGAAGAGACAATGCGGCTTCTTAATTATTAATTTTAATTGGTTGACTGGGACAGTCTAAAAAGGACCATGCGTCTTCTTATTCTTATTTATTATGAGTTGACTGGGACATTTCTAGAGGGGTCAATTCGGCTTCTTAATTATTATTTTTAATTATTAATTATTATTGGTTGACTGGGACAGTCTAGATAGGGCCATACGGCTTCTTAAGTATTATTATTGTGTATTATTTTATTATGGGTTGACTGGACATTCGAGAGGGGCCCAAAAAAGCTTAATTATTATTATTAAATTGTTGGGACTGGGACAGTCTAGATAGGCCAATACGGCTTCTTAATATATTCTTATATATATTTATTATGGGTTGACTGGGACTTTCGAGAGGGGCGAATGCCGGCTTCTTAATTAATTTTAAATTGGTTGAACATGGACTGTCTAAATAGGACCATGCGGCTTCTTAAGTATTATACTTATTTCTTATGGGTTGACTGGGACATTCTAGAGGGGTTAATGCAGCTTCTTAATTATTATTCTGAATAATAATTAAGAAGCTGCATTAACCTCTCTAGAATGTCCCAGTCAACCCATAATAAATAAGAATAATACTTAAGCCGCCGCATGGTCCTATTTAGACTGTCCCAGTCAACCAATAAAAAATAATAATTAAAGCAGCATTGCCTACTCTAGAATGTCCCAGTTAACCCGTAATAAATAATAAATAAGAATAATATTTAAGAAGCCGCATAGGCCTACCTAGACTGTCCCAGTCAACCAATAATAATAGATATAAAATTAATAATTAAAAATAATAATTAAGAAACCGCATTGACGCCTCTAGAATGTCCCAGTCAACTCATAATAAATAAGAACATTACTTAAGAAGCCGCATGGTCCTTTTTAGACTGTCCCAGTCAACCAATAAAAATTAATATTAAGAAGCCGCATTGGGCCCCCTCTAGAATGTCCCAGTCAAGTCATAATAAATATCAAATGATAAATAAAGTATTAATATATAAGAAGCCGCATGGGCCTATCTAGACTGTCCCAGTCAACCAATAATAATTAATAATTAAAAATAATAATTAAGGCCGCATTGACCCCTCTAGAATGTTCAGTCAACTCATAAAAAAATAATACTTAAGAGCCGCATGGTCCCTTTTTTAGAGCAGTCCCAGTCCCAATAAAAATTAAATAATTAAGAAGCCGCATTGGCCCCTCTAGAATGTCCCAGTCAACCCATAATAAATAATAAATAAGAATAATACTTAAGAAGCCGCATGGGCCTATCTAGACAACTTCGCGCCTATTCTTATCCTCAAAGCCAAAAATTTACCTCCTCGTTGCTTTACGTTGCGCCCTCTCCAGCATATCTGTCTTTTCTAATAAGGGTGCTAAAATTGTAGACAATATTCAAATACTGGCCTAACATATCTATTATACGACATTATACAAAAACAATATATATAATTAGTCTGCATCTGGCATTAATTTTCAATTTTTAACCCTAGGCCCTAGGTCTGGGTTCAAAATCTTACAATGGAAACACTGAAACAATGCCAATAGTTTGTTGAAAATTGAAAAAATATATTAAAAACTTTATAATATATATATTTTTTTTAATTTTATTTTTATTTAAAATAAATTAAATTAAAAAAAAAAAAAAAAAAAAAAAAAAAAAAAAAATTAAAAAAATCAAAAAAAAAAAATCAAAAATCAATAAAATCAAAAAAATCATGATTTCTTTATAAAAAAATCAAGTAAAAAAATCAATTGATTTTTTAATTTGATTTTTTTCGTGCCATCCCTGTTTATGATTTTGGTAACTAGAACAGCTGTTATGTGAGAATGAAATTGTTTTCTAATTAGGCTATAGGAGATTACAAATAACTTGATGTAGCAATGAGAGAATAAGACTAAAAATCTCTAATGAGGTCATTTGATTAAGAATTAGGTCCTTCATTGTGAAGTTTTCTTACTATGAATCCTACCCTCCTCCTTGGAGGGTTTTTTGGGGACGCCGAGTGAGGTTTTACTGTACTGTCTATGAATCATTTGCCTGCAATTTCTGACTCGTGAGAAGATCCGTCGATCCTTGCAATGGGCCGCCAGTTTGTCAAATTTTCTCCTTGGATTAATTTGAACTATCAATGAGGTGGATTAAGACTCGTAACCAATATCCAATTTTATTATGCGTTGTCGCAGAGATTCAAAATAGTATCAACAGTAAAAAAACCTATAAAATTTAATAAGGAAAAATTAGGAATAATATTACATAAACAATTTACGCTGTAATAAAAACGCTTCGATTAAGATATTAAATTAATAGGGTACAATTAGGTACTCTATTTAGGTATTAAATTATACATTCAATAATTTTGTTGCATGTACTGATTCCCAACATTTAGGTCATTTTGTTTACATGCTTTAGATTACACTCATATAACATTTAAATAATTTTCTATTTAGGTAATTTTCTCAGATAATTAATATTTTTATTAGCATGAATACCACAATATTTATTTATTAATAAAATTACAAAACCTAAAGCTTTTTACCTCCTCAGCTTTGTCCCTCGAGGTTAGATATCAATGAGAGGGCTCTGCTCTCGAGTTTGTCTCCAACCAAGATATCTCATCACAATAGTGAATAAAATTTAACTGTGAAAAAAATATATATATATATATATATATATATATATATATATATATATATATATATATATATATATATATATATATATATATATATATATATATATATATATATATATATATATTACTATAATACAAATATATAATATATATATATTATATATTGTATATTGGCATATCTATATATATACAGGAGCATGCGTGTATATATATATTATTTTGTACACTATATATATACATATTATGTATCGTATATATATATACATAAAAGGTATGTATATATATATATATTAGAAAAACACAGAGAAAGATAAACTAGTCTTTTCTTAATTTTCTGACTTAGCAAATCTTCAATACAAAAGCGTAGAAGGGGTTATATATATATATATTATATATATAATATATATATATAAATATATAATATATATATATATATATTATAATATATAATATATATATATATATATATATATATTATGCATGTTATATGCGTACCTAACCCAATCAAAAATCACTTCCACTTCACTCGTCAGCTTTCACAACTGGTTGCTTTTACAGCGTCAGAATGACTAAATTCTCTTTCGGAAAGGAGAAGGCGAGAGCCGAGGTGGGCGGAAGTAATGCGTACAAAACAAAACATGTAAATTTGCATTCGTTTGGATATCATACTGAGGTATTGCTACGTGACAATATTCTGTTTTCAACGGACGTTCTTGATCGTTTTCGAGAGTAAGAAATTCGTTTGATTTTGTTCTGAAGAAAGTGTGTATATATATGTTATATACACCTTTATTCCGATAAAGGACCCCTCTTTTGTGAAGGAGTCTTTACCCTAAAGACTGTTTTCAATTGGAATAAGTCACGTGAGCTTCAGCCGAAGTGATGGCTCGAGTATTTGGAAGAGGCATAGGAGGTCGAGGTAGAATGGATAGCCTCTGGGCTGGAGTTGGAGAACGGGACAGAGATCTAATCTGAACCGCACTATCCTGAGGTGCATCTTCAGGTGCTAGTTGTATTCGAACATTAGATGTTGGGATGGCCTGAAGTGGGATGCTTTCAGCTGGATTCGATACTACTGGTATGCACTTCCTACAAAGGTATGTCCTTTTAGTCCAAACGAAGTACGCGATAACAAGAACCGCAAGGAAGAAGATAGTTCCTGAGGTTCCTCCTCCGATGTATGGGATGAATTTAATTTGTGGAAAATACGGGGTAAAAGGGTGCATTGATTGATTTAATTGATCTAGTCTTTGGTTCCAATGGATTTCCTTCAGAGCTTGAAACTTAGGAAATAGAACAGAGGAGATGTTAGGTAGAGCAACATGCGATAGAAAGTTGAACAGAACATGATCAGAGTGAGAGATCAAGGAAGAGAGTGTGATGTTCTTTTCTAGATGGATGGGATTTTTGAATTGAAATTTAGAAGAAATAAATGCACATCCATGAGGAATAGTAAAGACATAGTCATACACATGCTGTATGGAGTTGGGTTTCTCACATGCGATTGAAGCCCTAGTTTTTTCTGAAAAAGAAATAAGAGTGAAGTGTCCTAGAGTGACAGTATAGGGTTCTACAGGTTTGTACTCTGCGATAGGGCAGTGTGAAAAATCATTGGTAAAATTTAGGATGAGTGCTAACAAACAAGACTGATCATCAATAGAAGCTAATACTTGGGATTGAGGGCAAACTGCTAGTTGGCCTAAATGTCGACAAAGGTGATGTGCCGATTCCTTTAGATAGGTGTATTTCCGTTGACCGTAATTCACAAAGAAGTAGTTGTTTGGGTCATTGTACATAACTCGAACAAGAGATTTGTTTAAAGGAAGATGGGTAGGAAAAGGTATAAGTTTATAAGAAGTGAATTTCTCCACTGAGATAAAAGGTATTAAGGTAATTAGTTCATAAGGGCTAGCTGCAGATTGAATAGTCCAAGAATAAGTCAAGAAGGATTGGTATGTTTTTGTTTCTAGGGGTATGACCGTATGCAGTTTAGTTTCTTTGTTCATTTCTAGAATGAAAGGTAAGAGGAATATAGGAGAGTAAAGTTGGGAGTTAGTAATTTTACTTTTAGCGAGTTGAAGAGAGGTTATCACCAATTGGTGAATATTGTGTATACTGGTTATAGCTTGCTCGATTAAATTTACTAATGCCCGGATACTTCCCAATTGGTTTATAATGTTATGCGTAGCACTTAGACTTGATTGGAATTCAATTAACTTCCGTAAGCTATCCCTAAAGTTTATTAATGTGCGAGTATTTGCCTTTAATTGCTCTTTTAGTTCGGTAATGAGTAGGTTTGATGTAGAAGCGTAGTTTCCTAAGATGTTAATTTTTTTTCCTAAGGAGCTTTACTTGCTTATCTGTAGGTACCAAAAAGAATGTTGAGGACGTCTCCTCCGAACTCAAAAGCAGCTCGTTTCTTTCTTGATCGTGCTGAGATCCAAGGTAACTCATTTACTTCATTTAATTTCTGGGCTAGAACTTTTACTCGAATGGTCATTAGTTTAAATTCCCATTGGTGAGCCCTTTGTGTGATCGAAACATTCAGAAATGTGGCTTCGAACGTTGGTAAGAATGAATCTTTGATGTTGTTCACTAGTTTGGTTGTTTTTATGACAGTTTCTTTTACGTCTGAGGGACATTCTAATGAAACGATTAGATCTAAATATCCTTCTATAAAACTTACTTCACCGGTGCGATATAAAACCAAACCAGGCAGAATCTTTGTTTCTTCATTTTCTTTTACTATTATGCTTTGACATGTCGTTATGATGGTGAGTAGAAACAAGATCATTTTCCCGAATTCCATTTCTGAAATATTTAATCATATTGAAGTATTTGTTTTCAGAATAATTTCAAGGTCGCCTAAATAATGTAATTAAATTTTAAATTGGAACTTAGTAATTAATTAAGCAAATTGTTTGCATTTTAAACTTAAATGATTTCTTAATTATAAAGTTGTTAGTAAGGTTCTTACATTTGCTACTTAAGTGCTTAACTATTCTAAGTTTTCTTTAACTCATACTTAATTATTTTAGTTTACTTAGCTTACTTAAGATTCTTAACTTTATTTTTAGTTACTTAACTTACTTAAAGTTCTTAACTTTATTTTTAGTTACTTAACTTACTTAAGATTCTTAACTTTATTTTTAGTTACTTAACTTACTTACTTAAGGTTCTTAACTTTATTTTTAGTTTCTTTTTTTATTTTTTATTTTTCATTAAAGAAAAGTTTTTTCATTTTTCTTTTTTCTAGTATTTTTTATTTAAAAAATTGCGTTGTCCCCTCTCTGGAGCTAAAACGTATCTTTTAAAATTTTTGTAGTAAAAAAAAATAAACAGAAATATAAATGATGAATAACTGTATAAGTCGAGATAAAACTAACATAATTCTAACGTTTCTAATCCAGGCTAAGGAACTTAAGCTAAAACGTACGTTGATTCTTAATCCATCTAATAAAAAAAAATTTTTTTTTCTTAATCCAGATTAATGTTTTAAATACTAGTTGACAAAAGGTATACAAGTGTATGTCCAACATTGTCCTAAAATTAAAGTCCATCTTCAATATTTGAAGTTCTAATCCAAACTAATACATGAACAGATGCGAGTGCATATGTGTGTTCAATTTTCTTAAAATTAAAGTATCTTCTTAAAATTAAAGTGTATTCTTCGGAATTTGAAGAATATCTCCTTAAATCTATAAAATCTATTCAAAACGAAAGGATTTCTCCTTAAATCTATAAAATCTATTCGAAACGAAAGGATTTCTCCTTAAATTTACAAGAATATACAGAGAGATGAATTAATAGCCGGGAGGCAGATAGTAAGTCTTACCACCTCTAACTATTGTATTCAAATCCAATTTAACAGGCGGAGGTTGGACAGAAGTCTTCGCTATAGTCTTCGTATTGTCACTTGCCTCTGCTTGTTGTACAGCCTGCTCTCTTATCCTTGTTTGACTTCTTGTAATTCTTGGAGTAGAATCTCTGGGACCAGAAAACAAATTGTGTGGTCTGTAAGACGGGTCCTGTTTTCTGTCATCTCTGATGATTTCCTTGGGTGGCGATTCTACAACAGTGGGAATTTGATAGTGGCCATCTCTTTCAGGGACATTGGGAGATTTCTCTGGGGAAGGAATTCTTGGAGGGGATCCGCCGTAGGCTCCGTATATTTCACCTTCGTTTGCGGGTGGCTCCTGTGAAATTTCTCTAACCGTAGTATCTACTGAAATCTCTTGCTGTATGGGGGACAAGGATGGTCTGAACTCTCTTCTTTGACCTGAGGGGTGAGAGGGTGTTCTTTGGAAGTCATTTCTAGGAGTGGAACAGATGAATTCTTTGTCAACACGTGCTCTTCCTGCGACTACATCGCTATATCTTCTTTCTACAACTCCGTCGTTCTGTCTCTTTTGTTCTACTACTTCATCGCTTTGTCTTCTGGTTTCCACCGGAATAGGTTCTTTGATGGGGGCTTGATAGCTTTCCCAATAGTTTCTAGTCTGTGTTGACTGTGGTGGAGGAGCTGGTAGCGAAATGTATTCGAACTGAGTTGACGGCTGTGGGGGATCTGGAAGAGGGTTGTGTTCATACTGGGTTGGATGTGGTGGAGAAATTGGGAAATCATAACGGGAAGACGATGGTTCGGGTGGAGGAGAATAATCTTCCACCTCATCCTCTGATTCTGAACCGATTCCTGATTCGCTTTTGGGCGCATCTTCATCTTTCTTCTCTTCGTCATCTTCCTTGGAGTTTAACATCCTTTTAACTCGTGAGGATTCCAAACTTCATCGTTCGTAAAGTCGAACCGTGTATCTGCAAACTTCTCAGCGGCAACTACCTTAGCATTGTCCACATGGACCGGAAAAGTCTTACCTGAACTTCTGCAAATTACCATCAATTTGTTTGGTCCTCTCAAACATCGGACAATATATGGCCCTTCAAACTTGGGACATAGTTTTGAACTATGATAAGGCTTCTTGATTGCTCGGATGAAAACGTAGTCTCCGACTTTGAATTCTCTCTGCTTTGCCTTCTTATGTTGTTGCTCCAATGTTTTAGTTGTTTCTTTCTCCAACCTTTCTCTCGCCAAATCTCTTATATTATCGATCCTTTCCGTCAGCACATCCACCTCATCTGAAATGAACCTCATTTTCTCTGGTTTATTTACAAAAGGAGAAGCATAATCTTCCATTTCGTAAGGGACCCTTTTTACGTAACCGTGCAAAAGGAAGTGGGGGGATGAACCGATAGATCGATTGTAAGCGGAATTTATCGCGATTTGGGCGAAACTCAGATATTTATCCCAATCTTTGTGGTTGTCATTGACATAGTGTCGTAGGAAAGATTCGATATCAGCATTTATTCTTTCCACAACTCCGTTTTGGGATGCTTTGTAAGGCATGATTTCTACCTTTTTTATCCTCCAGGCCTTGCACAAGTCCTTAAACACCTGGCTTGTGAACTCCTGGGCATTGTCGGACACAAGAAGTTGGGGAGCACTGTGCCTACATATGACTCTCTCTTGCAGTGCTCGGGCAAATTCTTTACTTGTCCTAGTTTTACAAGGCACTAGTTCGACGTAACGCGTTAAAACGTCACGGAAAACTAGTATATATTTGGCTCCGGACTCGGTACAAGTGGGGAGTTTTCCAATACTATCAACATGGACGCGTGAAAAAGGTGTGTAGGGCAAAGGCCATCTGTTTATCTCTGCTACTGGAGGTTTGTGACCTTTTACTCTAGCACATGATACACAATGGCTGCAATATTCTTTCACCAATTTTGCTAAGTGGGGAAAAGCGTATTTTTCCTTCACTCTCTTTTCTGTCCTTATAGGCCCTCCATGTCCGCTGCCCAGCGAGGCATGGCATTGGTCTATCACCGTGTAGATCATACTGTCGGGGACCTGGATGACATAAGGATCGCTTTGTGTGGCGTAGTATAAGACACCTCTAATAAGAATGTGGGGATAGGTCTTTGGGTTTTCCTTAACCCATTTCACCAATTTTCCTATCCTTGGACATTTTTCTTGTTCTTTTATGAAGGTTTCCCTATTCAGTGGAAAGTCTGTTCGAGGTAAATCACCTCTGTTTTCCAACACAGCTTGCATTACAAAAACGTTAGGTGCTGGGTGTCTACTCAAATAATCCGGCGGGATATTTGTTTTACCCTTTTTATAGACTATAGTGGGAGAGAAACTGTTTACGAACAAATTCCATCTTGCTAATCGTCCAGTCTGTTGTTTGTTTCGGAAGATGAAACAAAGGGGTTGATTATCAGTGATAATGGTGACCTTATAGCCGAATACCGTGTTTTTGAACTTTTGCAAGCAAAACACTACGGCCAGGCATTCCTTTTCTATCGTATCATAATTCTTCTCACTTGCTCTGAGTACCCGGGAGACGAAAGAAAGGGGTTTCTCTTTCCCTTCGTCAGTAAGCTGGTACAACACCCCTCCAATCCCGTAGTCACACGCGTCTGTATTCACGAAGAATTCCTTGCTATAATCTGGGAATGTGAGCTGTGGTTGTACGACCAACTTATCTTTTAAAGTGTCAAAAGCCTCTTGTTGCTTTTTTGTCCATACAAAGGGGACATTCTTTTTTACTAAATCATACAGTGGTTGTGCAACGACTGCGAAATTGTCTATTAAGAAGCGAAAATACGAGAAGAAACCAAGTATGGACTGTGTCTCCTTGACATTCGTCGGAGGGATGAAACTTTTCATTGTTTCGACTTTCACAGGGTCAGGGCTAATCCCATCTTTACCTATCTTGAATCCTAGATACAAAACTGATGACTGTAAGAAGCTGCACTTGGACAGTTTTACTCTCAAGTTGTTTTCTCGGAAAGCAGTTAGAACTTTTCTCAAATTTTCGAAGTGTTCGGCAACGTTCTTTCCTAGCACTAGTACGTCGTCAAGATAGACCTGTGCAACTGGTCCTAAAAGGTGATTTAAGGCCATTGTCATTGCCCTAGCATACGAGGATGGGGCATTTCGGTGGCCAAAGGTCAAGCGGGTAGGGCAGAATAACCCTTTCCTAGTCCTAAACGCCATTAGCTTTTGGGTTTCTTCCTCTATTTCTAATGCATGGTACGCGTCGAGTAAATCTATCGATGTAAAAATCGTGTTTCCCCCGAGCGACGTAAAGATTTCCTCTATCGATGGGAGAGGATAGACGTCCTGGACACTGTAGGAATTGAGGTAGCGATAGTCAAGAACACACACTGGCTTTAAAAACATTCTTTTTTGCCACTACCCAGGTAGTGGGGAGAATGTGGGCTGTAACAGGTCTTGATATATCCCTTTTCCAATGCTGCATCTGTGTAATCATCGATGTCCTGTAAGTACTTATGGGGTAACCGGTACTGTTTACGGAAGATTACTTTAGGAGCGTCAGGGAGTAGTTCAATTTTAAACTTCTGAAGCGGGCAGACCGGGACAGCATCATCATCAAGTGCTAGTACATCATGGTAAGTCATCAAAAGATTAAGCAAGTCTTCTAAGTACTCTGGCTTTTCAAGGATGCTGTTCTCAGCGTCTTCCTTTGACATCTTTTCTTCGATGATTTCTCTGTACACTTTCCTTAATTCTGTCTTGGATAGACCTTTGGAGCATGTGGCTACATTGGCTGACACTACTCGCTTGTGTCCACTTATGTCTGGGCTTCTTTCAGCTGATTGGCTGATTAGTGGGTAACTATTACCTAGAGTTATCCCTTTTTTCAAATGGAATTGTAGGTCACTCAAATTTATGTAACTGAGCACAATTCTGTTATTCCTTACGGGACTGACTGTGTTAGCTATATACAGTGGTCCTCTGGAGAGAGCTGGGGTCATGATACACTTTCGCTCCAAGTCAAAATCATCTTGAGTCTCAGGTCTAACCTTTATGTACCCATATGAGTTGCTTGGCAGTATAGTATCTTCAATCACCTTCAAATCGATTACAATGTCTTCATCGATCATTAAATGTTCATTTTGGTTAGGGTCAGGGTTCGTTGAAGCCTGTAAATTCTCCGATTGAGTCGAACTTTCTTTTTGAGTAGAAGTGTGCTTGTGTTTTGGCTTGGCTCCTCTATGCGCAGAACTGTGAGGTGGAGGGGAGGCTAGGATTTCTTCCTTTTCTGGCTCCGTTCTCCTTGTCTCTCGATTCAGCTGGGCTCGAGCGGTACCGTACGATGCAGAACTTCTTTTATTTCCCTGAGGCGCGGAGGGCCTGCTTGGGGGCGTTACTGAGAAAGTTGCTTCTTCTTCCTGTGGGAAATAACCGTTCGCGACGCGGTGGGGATTGACTGACAGGCTTGTCTTCCTTTGCAATGGAAGGGGACCGTGCGCAACATGTGCTGGGTCGACTGACAGGGTTGTCCGCCTTTCCTGTGGAAAAGATTGGTTCGCAACTGATTGTTCAGTTTGGTTTAAATGTTTTAAAGTTCGATCGGAATCCCTAAAATATTTTGAATACCTACTACTTATTTCCCCCTTGGCCACTGATGGCTTGGGTGGATCCTTTCTGGGCAGAGGGGAGTCCTTTATTTCTCTAAGGCTCTCATCTGTGTGTTCTCGGACTAAATAGATACCATATTTGGCAAAGACTGGTATGTCTATCTCTTTTCCTTCGTGGATAGACATTTTTGAAGAAAACATATTCAAAGTGATGGGTAAATTAGATAAAATGTTGTTTCCCAACAGCATGGACCAACTGGGTTCTCCCTGCACCTCGCTTACTTTGTGCATTCGGAGGTACAGCTGCACCTCTCCTCTTAACTTAGTTGGGTTGTTATCGACCCCTTGTACCACCAGGTCTGTTTTTCGGAGCGGTACTTTGAAGTTACCTTCTTTCTCTAACTCTTTTAAACGCTTGGGTGTTACGAGGGATATGCTGCTCCCACAATCTAATAAAACACATGCTCTAGCTTCTTTACTACCTATTGAGGGAGTAAGATGGACATTAGTATAGAAATGGTGTCCCAGTTTGTATGGTTTTTCAACACTTTCCTGAAAAAATGTTTGGGCAACTTTTTTATCTTTTTCTTCATTTAATACCCACTTATCATATCCTTTCTTATTTTTTCTTCTTACTGTTTTCCAGCCTTCGCCCCCATCCGAAAATTTTCTCTGTCTGTTCTTTCCTCGGAGAGGGAGAGGAAGGGCTCTCTATCTAAGGACTTATCTTCCTCTTCTTCTTCTTCACTTAACTCAGAGTCTCTTCGTTGGCCTTCGGCCACATAAACTCTAGTGCTCTTTTTCTCACCGGAGGGCTTGTATCCTTCTTTCTTCCTCGTGAAGGTCCTAGGCCCTCGCCTGTCTGTAGTGAAACGCTCAGGTTTCTGGGCTTTCACGCCCTTGTCCATATCAACTTGGCTGTTGTATGGAAGGAACACTTGGTTTTCTCCGGAAGAGGGTCTCCATGGAGGAGCATCTCTGCACCTGGGTTGCGAGCCCCTTTTGTGATAAGCTTGGCACACCCGGCAGTATGGCAATCCCCAGCGACAGGCTCTCGACGAATGGCCGATAACTTCACATGAAAAACAAACGTGGTGTTCTTTCAATTCTTGTTCGGTCACTCCTCTAATTATTCCTTTGTGTTTTCGTGGAGTTTGCTCTGTTCTTGCCTCCTCTGTCTTCTTCCGGAAAACATTAGTTGATCTCATCTCTTCTCTTCTCTTATCCCCATATCTTGGTTTGTGGACAGACTCTTTATTTTTCCTGTAAGAGTTGTTGTACTCTGACTTCTGCCTATCTTCCCGTTCGTCTCGGGCCATAAACACTTTTGTGGTGCGGAGTTCCGGTTGTCTCTTGTTATCCATTTTCAATAAAGCACCTTTCGAAATTAGATACAATTTGTCTAACAGTTCAGCTAAACTTATTTCCATATCAATGGCTTGCAATATTTTGTCTTTTAATCTTTCACCATCCCTGCGCTCTGAGAGGTTCTGCATGATTTTACCAATGATCATTACTTTTATATGTTTAGAATTAAACATTGCCTCCTTATCGAGGTCATACATCCTACTCTGATACTTTCTAAGCTTACTCTTTAATCCTACTATGAAATCTGTAAAAAGTTGTTCTTTCCCTCTTTTATATTCTACAAAGTCCACCCAGATCTCGAAAACATTTCTTCTATCTTCCGGTTGTAGGTAGGACTTCAACTGGGCCAAAAAATCTTCTAATCTTTTAAACCGAGAGAAAACGGGATCATGGAGCAAATAATGCCTAGCTTCACTATCTAAATTTGATGTAATGGCTGATCTGGCAAAAGTAATCTTTTGTTCTTCTGTTAGTGCGCCTAAAGCACTGAGTTTTTCCTTTAATGAAACAACATACTCCTCATACTGGATGCCAGTCCAGAGTCTGGTCTTTAAACTTTTACCATGGAGTTTTAAGGCTTCTGGCACCTCAGGCAGAGCAGGTGTAAATAGATTTGCTTGGTAGACTGGGACTCCTGGTGTTTGAGGCATATAAGGATATCCATTCCACATTCCGGGATAAGAATACGACTGGTTAGGCATAGGGGTATACCCTGGTGGAATACCACTGTACTGAAAACCACTGTGCTGAAGAGATGGAGGGGGGGCACCCTGTGGGTGGCCACTATAATACGTGTTGTTCCCTGGTGTCCCTCCTTGAGGTTGATTCTGTGGCTGAGCAGCCATGCTGTGCCCTGTTGGCCCTCCTAGGGGTTGGTGCGGTGGCTGTGCAGCCAGGTTGTACCCTGCAGGTGGGAGAGCTGGTGGCTGTGCAGCCTGGTTGTACCCTGCAGGTGGGAGAGCTGGTCTCCTGACCTGATCGGGATTCAATAATGGGTCTTCTAGTCCTTGTAGAGCACCTACGGTTATTTCTTTACCTTCCCATTTATTTCCATGGGGTTTCGGTGTCTGGGGCTCTGTGGCACCCCAGTTTATTCGGCTCTTTTTCGGTACGGCACCCTGTGCGGTGCTGGGCATCAATTGTGAATCTAGTGTGCTGTCCACTATGGCGGTTTTCAAATAATAGGGGGGATGGTCCTCTCTCCTTGGAGGTACTACTTCTCCAATACCGTGGGGGTTTTGCCTCAGAAGAGTGTGATCAGGATTTTGGCCAATATTCGGATCTGGAACTAGTGCTGGAGGGGTCCCTTGGGGAGGTGAGCCTCCCTGGGCAACGAGCACATCGCTACCCCCCTCTGGACCTTCATGTCCTTGTCCTTGGGCGTTATCTCCTTCATTCACCTCGAGATTTTCATTATCTCTCTCTAACTCCTCATTTGCATTTCCATTCTCCCTTTGGTCTAGATTTAGTCCATCTGCCATCCTTACTACTTAAAATTAAACACTAAAGTGGAACGAAATATCTTTAACGCGGTCACTTAAAACATGCAACGCGGTCGTAATACACGATATTAGCACTATTAGGGTTTTACACGCCAACAACCTTTAATATAGTAATTATATATTGATATATATATATATATATATATATATATTATATATAATATATATATATATATATATATATATATATATATATATATATATATATATATATATAAATATTTATACGCAAAATTACCTAAAAGGTAAATCACTTATTAAAAAATTTGCACAAAATGTAGGGTTTCTTGCAAGTTTGTGAAAAAATTGCCGAAGTTTTTTCCTTACCGACCGTGGTTATTTGCTACTACTTTTGACTTCTCCTCGATGAATTTACTCTATATATCATCAGGGATGAATGTTGAATCGAATTCATTCAAAAAAAAAACTATCTGAAAATTCAACTTGCCTGTATATATATATATATCTCCAAAAATAGTCTGGGGTTCCCAGGACCTTGGAGTGGACCTTCGCCTGGTCCTGCTGGTTCTAAAAATATATATATATATATAGGGTGGTGGAGTTTATTTCCGCCGATATATATATATATATATATATATATATATATATATATATATATATATATATATATATATATAATTTTATTTTTTATTTTTATATATATATATATATTATATATATATATATATATATATATATATATATATATATATATATATATATATATATATAATTTATATATTATATATATATAATATATATATATATATATATTTTTTTAATTTTTACAAAGTTATAATGGTTTCCATTTAACAATTTTTATTGTAAATGCCATGTGAGTACGACTCAATATTTCTTAAAATTAAAATTCCAATAGGAATTTGCATCATCAAAAAAAAAAGTTTTATCAAATTTGTTGTGTGGTGCTTTAAAGAGACGCCATTTTGTATGTGAGTCTAGCGAGAAAAGAGTGGAAGGTTAAGGACTGTGAGCGGTGATTGTGTTTGGGTCACAAAGACGCGTGTGTGTGCTAGTGGCTGAGTGCGTAGCGATGCGCGTGCGTTTGTGCCTTGCTTCAAATGCTTCGAGTGGAGCACTTCAAAGTGCAAATTCTTTCTCTTTTTTTTTTTCGGTAACTTATCTTCCTTCTTGATATAGTATATAATGGTTATTATGTGTTTCCTCACACCACACACAATCATTACACATTTATATATATATATATATATATATATTATATAATATATATATAATATATATATATATATATATATATATATATATATATATATATATATATATATATATATATATATATATTTAATGTAACTGGTTATAGAAGGAATAGAAAGAGGATTATAGTTAAGAATTTATAAAGAGTGAGGAATTTGAATGTAAATTTTATCAAAAATTTCTTGATTATTACCATCCACTATTTTTCCAATATGAAGCTTGTTTACCAATATCACCCCACCATCAAACTTTTTTTCCCTTTAAAATTACTAGACATAGCAATATTATTTATTAAGTAAATTATACCTTAAAATTAGCATGTAGCATACACTGTAGGGCAATTCACTATAATAATAATAATAATAATAATAATAATAATAATAATAATAATAAAAAAAATTATTATTTTTTCTTTGTTTATAATACAACTGGCCAGTTTCGCGAAACGTCCCGGGACATATTTTTAATTAAAAATAATTTGTTCATGAACATATATATATATATATATATATATATATATATATATATATATTTATATATATAATATATATATATATATATATATATATATATATATATATATATATATATATATATATAAATATTAATATAAATAGTTTTCAAAGTGGAAGGTTGTGCTCGTGATTGCTCTGCTGTGTGTTTGTGCTTTGTTTTTAATTTTTTCTATTAGAGTGTTGTTTTAATTTTGCTTTAAGTGATTTAGTATTTTAATGTCATATTAGTTTAGAGGTTTTAATTATTTATAAATACTCGAATAAGCGCTTTTTAAGAAGACTTAGATGAAAACATAGCCTAATCTCTCGAACATGCCAAAATTTTAAGATAAGTTTTTAGTGTTTTACCTTTTTAACTTTTTAAGTTTTACGTATTTAATTTATTCATTAATGCAGCTTTTAGCCTTTTTTAAAGTTTTAATTAGGATTATTGGTATCCGTTTTTTGGGGGGTTAAATTTAAGTACGTAAGTTAGTGAAGCTGTGCGAGTGTGTGTATGTGACTTTTAACGTTTAAGGTTTTATTTATTTTACATATTTATGGGATTACTGATTTAGTTGGTTTGTCTCTATTGTATGATCATTAAATGCTTAATAAGTTTCTTTTTTTAAAGTTTCAGTATTTATAATGTATTTTGCTCAACCTTTTAACGTATCATTATAGTGTGTGTTTTGTGTGGGCGCTTTATTTTATTTAATAAAAACCCAATTCTGTGGGTTTTTTGGGTGGGCTGTGTATGTTCGATTGTGTGTGTTTGTTTGTGAGGCTGTCTGATTGAATGACTGGACAGAGAAGATGTAGGGGTGGGCGCAGGCTGGGGTTCTCTATTGACTTCGCCAACGTTCGTGGCCTGAAAGCTAATCATGAATCTGTGGAATATCACCTCGCTAACTCTCTACCTAACATTTTACTTCTGTCTGAGACCCAGCTAGCAGGGATTCTTTTTCAAATAAACCTTGAATATCTATCCCAACTATAACCTATTCTACAATTTCAGACTAAATGGTGGAAGTACTGTGCTATTATAACATTAACACTCTGTAACACGTCTGAGATACAATTGAACTCCTAATTCGATGTTTCTGTTGGGCTTAAAAATCGTTCTTCCTACTTACTACCTTATGCTTGTGTTTCTGCTACTGCTCCCCTAACGGAACAAGTTTTCACCTACTTTTTGAAAAATTTAGGAGCACTTCTAATGAGACTGTTACTTCTTCCCACCCAAATGCTGAGATCATCTATTTAGGTGATTTCAACGTACATCACACATGAGTGGTGCGGCTCCTCTCATACTGATGCAGGAGGGAGGAGGCCAAAACATTCAGTTTTCTCAACGATCTGGGAACAGTTAATTTTAAGAAACCTACACACATACCAGATCGTTCTAACCCAGTTCTTGAACACGCTTGATTTATGTTTCACCACGTATCTTCTCGATTACAATACGACCATTTCCCTCCTATCGGAACTCTGACCACAACTGTTAGCTTCTTAATTTTTAAAACTGTTTCTCCAGCACGCTCACCATGCCCCAACGTACTTTCTGGCCACTTTAATCGGGCTTTATTGGGCGGGCGTTGCGTCGTTTCTTTTGCAAACTATGCTTGGAGTGAATCTGCTTTGACTCGGAGGACGCTTCGGTCACCGCTGAAAAAGTGGGGGCCGTAATCACCGATGGGATGAGCGGGTCATTCCATCTTCAACTTAAATTCTTTTTCTCCACAAAATCCATGGTTCGATGGGAAATGTTCTCGCTCCATTCAGGAGAAGACATTGCGTATCGGGCATGGAAAAAACTCTCGTTCTCCTATCACTTCTTACTAATTTCCATTTCTGCTTGGAATCGTTGCAGGGCTATTATTCGGCAGGCTAAGCGCGCTTTTACTAAAAGAATGTGCGACAACCTACTTGGCGCTCCCACTGATAAAAATTCTATGCTCTTGCCAAAAAACATTCTCTTAACAAACTTTTGTTAATCTGCCGTTCCTCCACTTATCGTTCTGACGTTTCTGTAGCTAACTCTCCTACTGAAAAGGGCTAATCTCTTCGGCCTCCGTTTTTTTCATCCTATTACCCTGGACGATTCCAGCATCCCTCCTCCTGCTTCTTCTCCTCTCAGGTGTTTCCTATGCCTCTTCCCGCGATTACGCATGATCGGGTGCATGGGATTCTTAAAGATCTATGAGTGTCAGGAAGGCTAGTGGCCGGATGGCATTCCTCCCCGTGTTTTGAGGGAGTGTGCTTCCGAGCTGGCCCCTGTCCTCGTTCAACTCTACTCTATATGCCTTAATACTAGTACATTTCCTCAGTGCTGGAAGCGCGCATATGTCCAACCAATCCCGAAAAAGGGCAGCCACCCTGATCCTTCTAATTATTGTAATATAGCTTTCACTTGCAATCTGTTCAAAATCTTTGAACCTGATCTTAACTCTCATTTCCTGGATCATCTGGAGTCTCATTCCCTTCTTCAGATCATCAGTATGGCTTTCCACGCTCGAGGGTCAACTGGTGACATACTATCCTATCTAACTGATTTATGAGTCTTCTGCCCTTAGGGACTTTGGAGTCTTTGGTGGTGGCACTCGATATATCAAAGGCTTTTTGATCGAGTATGGCATGCGTACGCTACTCTCTAAAGCTCCCTTCCTTTGGGTTTCCTCCTTCTCTTTGCTTACTCTTGTTCAAGTTTTTCTCTTCTGGTCGCTCCTTATTCAGCACTCGTTGATGGGCAGACTTCTTCCTCCTTTCCTTGGTAATTGTGGTGTTTCCTCATGGTTTGCTTTATCTCTTCTGTTCATACTTTCATCAATGACTTCTCAGCTGAACTTCTATGTTCATTCTTATGCCGATGATTCAACTCTCCATTTTCCACTCATTTCAAATCTGCTCCTTCTTTTGCATCTAGAACTGCTTCCCGACTTCAGCTACCTAATTCTATTCTTGCCAACCTGGATGGATTTCTCGGTGGGGCCGCCACAACCTTGGGGGAAATTCAACTCTTTGAAAAATCAACTAATTTACATTCTCCCTCTCAAAAACACCTCCTTAACTTTCCTACCTCATTCGGATGTTCTGTCATCTCGCCTGTTGACAACTTAAACATTCCTGGTTTGAACATAAACAAAAATTATCTTCGAAACCTCATATCATAACGGTTGATAAGGTGGCTTCAAAGAAACTGGGAGTTCTTTTCAGGTTGCGGGAATTCTTTTCTTCTGCACAGCTACTCCAGTTATACAAGGGTCTTTTTCGCCCTTGAATGGAGTACTGTTCTCACTTCTGGGGTGCTCCAGTCTCTTCTCTTCTTTTGGATAAGGTTGAGTCTAAAGCTAAGAGACTAATAAATTGTCCCCTACTTTCTAACTCTCTTGACCCTCTATCCCTGCAACGTGACACTGGAGAAAATCTCTTTATTATAGGTACTTACAACAGAAGGTGCTCAGAGGAGTTGACCACTCGCATTTCACCTCCATTGGTCGCCCTCGCAGCACAAAGGGTGCCATGCTCTCGCATGAATTTTGCTGTGAGCATTGAAAATCCCAGACTCGTTCGCTGTGGTGCCTCCTTCTTTCCAGCCACCTCTGATCTGAGGAACTCCTTGCCCACCATCTGTTTTCCAAATGTATTTAATCTTTCTCTCTTTAAAACCCACGTCTGCCCATCTGAGAGATTTGAGTTAGGTATAGGCCTGGGTGGGCTTTCCTGTATTTTATTTCCTGCCCCTCCTTGAAAAGGGCTCATCCCGTGAGTGGTGGTAATCTGTAAAAAAAAAAAAAAAAAAAAAAAAAAAAAAAATATATATATATATATATATATATATATATATATATATATATATATATAATATATATATATATATATATATATATATATATATATATATATATTATATATATATATATATATATATATATATATATTATATATTTATATATATAATTTTAATCGAATGAAATCTCTAATGAGGTCATTTGATTAAGAATTAGGTCCTTCATTGTGAAGTTTTCTTACTATGAATCCTGCCCTCCTCCTTGGAGGGTGTTATGGGGACGCCGAGTGAGGTTTTGCTGTACTGTCTATGAATCATTTGCCTGCAATTTCTGACTCGTGAGAAGATCCGTCGGATTCTGGCAATGGGCCGTCAGTTGTCAAAATTTCTCTTCTTGAGTTAATTTGAACTATCAAGGAGTTGGATTAACACTCAGAACCAAGATCCAATTTTATTGTTGCGTTTCCGCAGAGATTCAAAATAGTATCGACAGTAAAAAAAACCTATAAAATTTAATAAGGAAAATTAGGAATAATATTACATAAACAATTTATGCTGCAATAAAACGCTTCGATTAAGATATTAAATTATACATTCAATAATTTGGTTTCATGTACTGATTTTTGTTTACATGCTTTAGATTACACTCATATAACATTTAAATAATTTCTTTTAGAGCCTAACTTTTTCTCAGTGTAATACACAATTTATTTTATATATCACAATATTTATTTAATTAAACGTTACTTTTAACACAGACCTAGAATAGTAAGTCCTCAGCTTTGTCCCTCGAGGTTAGATATCAATGAGAGAGCTCTGCTCTCGAGTTTGTTTCCAACCAAGATATCTCATCATATAAGTGAGTAAAAATTTGACTGTGAGAAATAAATATTCGGCTTATATA
>JABUQX010071292.1:0-45386 GCA_015478945.1 Trachelipus rathkii | reverse complement strand
CGGACCTCAGTCCATAACAAAACCTTCCTAACATGCTAGAGAACAACCAACATTCTTAAGTAACAACATACAGTCTCTTCATATCCTCTTCCTCTTTTTACTGAACCTATACATCTCCCTTTAGAACATAGTTTTTTCCAATTTCAAATTCCATCATCCTACAAAAAACGGATCTCAGCATGGGTATCCCCCTTGTCACCTACTCTTAACAAGTATATTACATGGAACTCCACAGACTCTACCAACATTCAACTTCCTCTTTCCTGAACTCCAACAAAATTCCAACTGGCACCGCATATGTCGCATGACATTCTTCGTTATCCTACCCCACACAACAATTAGAACCCCTACCAAGACATATGCAAAAAACACATTGAATAACGATACATCCTTTCCATACAAAGTGTGTTTTTAGTGGCCAATTGACGGAAGGTGTTAATTTATTTTTGCTCCCCAATTTTCACACTACTTATAATCTGCCTGTAATTGGCAAAGTGAATTTAAGTATACAAAATTAGTGTTGTTCTCAATTTAACTGTGGACTATATTAGAAAAATTTGACATCGTACTTATTATCTGTGATTATCCCTGTTATTATATGAATCTTTAATTTACCGTTGAGTATTGGATCAGTCTTAGTGGTGCATAGGTTAACCCCTAGGCTACGAGTAGTTAAGAGGATTTCCTGTTATAGCCTTACTGTGGTGTTGCAGGGTTTATTTTGAATTATTAAAATAGGTTTTTCTGTTATTCTAACTACTCCAGTCTTTAAACATTGTTTATATAATTTGCGTGATCAACTTGAACTTTCCTAAATTTAGTTTGCCATAGCCTAAAGTTAGGCCTACTTTATAATTTTTACTATTTAGCCTCTAGCCTAGGGCCTAGGCTATTCTATATTCAAACTTGTTTTGAGATATCCCTGGTTAGGGCTAAGCTAAATTTGGGCTTGTTTAAATTTTTAACCTATTTTAAAGAGATTAGTTTATTTCTTTTTTAGGCTTTTTAGTGATATTTAAACTGTAGTTGGTAAATAATAGGTACAGGTTAGTAAGTAATAATTAATTTAAAAGTATGTATGCTCGTGTGATAAATTCTGTGGGACTGTAAGAGGGTGGAATATGTGATAGCATGGCCCGTGCTTGTGATTTGAAATGCAGAAGAATGTGTCTGTTAAGGAGGAGATTGCAAGACTGAGTGAAAATGTGAAGGGAATGAAAGAAGAAGTATTTGAGTTGAGAAAAGGAGGGAAGTGTTAGGAAAAAAGTAAGTAGGGATGTCGAGGCGAGAGAGGGAGCGGATATAGGCGGTAGACAGGAATAGTGATTTCACCTAGGCAGGAAGATGACGAGGGAAAAGATAAAGTAGTAATTAATAGGTCTGCAGATGAATTATTAAAATTGAGAAACTAGAAATAATAATTTATAAGATGAGGATCTCGAAAGTCAGTCAGCCTGTGACCTGCAGGTAACAGGTTCGACTGTCTTCCAGATGGGAGGGATCAGAGAGTGCCAATGGTAACGTTGAGTTTTCTGAAGGAAAGACTGATAAATTGCTAATTGGAGACTCTATGATACGATACCTTAGATAGACTTTTCAAAACAAAGAATAAGAAGAAACGATGAGAGTATTGTTTTATCCAGGCTGCCGAGTGCAGTGATATCGTGGATAGGATAGATAGAAGAGATTGATTCTACAAATTTTGATTCAGATGTGATTGTGGAGGTGATTGCTGCATGTGGGCTACAAATGATATAGGGCATAGAAGGTCAGAAGAAGAATTGATAGCAGATTATAGGAGATTGATCCAGAAGATGAAAGAGCTAGTGGACGAAGGTGCATGATTTCTGGGATTTTACCTCAGGTTAGGTGCAGGTCCAGGAATGGGCGAGTAGGGGCTGAGGTGTAAGAGAAGGTAGAAATTATGTCTTTCAGAAATATTAGGTTTTTCGGATTTGTGGAGAGAGTTTCTGGATATGTTTGCAGCAGATGGGGTTCACTTGAGTCGTAAAGGGTGTTGGAGCTTGTTCAGTACCAGTATTGGAGACTGTGTTTGAGCAAAAAAACGATTGGTGTAAAGTTGCGGGGTTGGTGGCTAGATCTGAGATAACAAATACATAGCAATTGCCTTGGAGTAAACTGAATAGTGGGGAGATAAATAAACACTAATGTAGTTACAAGTTTAAAATAATTAGATGATAGCAATTTAAAAAATAACAGCATTTCGGAGTATCAAATGTTTTAACAAGATGCCTCATAGCCTTAGAAATAAAAAAGATGAGTTGATTAGTTATACCCATAAAATGAAATTTTGACATTTTTTGCATAACTGAGGCATGGTAATGAAGAATTATATGGAGACTCCTTTCAGGAATATGACAATAGAGGGATATTCACTTTATTTATAGCGCAGAGGAAAGAAGGGTGGTGGTGTGGCGCCCTTTATGTTAAAAGCAATATTCAATCTGTGCTAATGACTGACTTTAAAAAAATGAATCATGACATTGAATCAGTGGGTTAGATATCCTTATATACAATTAATTCAATTAGAATAGGGGCATTTTATAGCACCTCCTGGCCAGAGTCCAGAATTAGATGCTGAAATTGTAAAGAAATTGAGACAGCATGCCACAGTAATTTGAAAAAGTATAGTCCATAACTGGGTGATTTTAATTTTCCTGCATTCATTGGGATTCCTTGTCTAATATGGACCCTAGTAGTTCTGCATTCATAAATTGTATATACTAGATAACTTTTTGACCCAGATTGTCCAAGAACCCACAAGATACGATGCACTATTAGACTTTTAATATTAACTAATGATGAAAGTATGGTGGCATGAAGTTAGAGTTGAGGGAGAATTAGGACTTTCTAGTGACCTATAATATAATAGATTTAATATTGAATGTGATATCTTTGGGCGCCCAAATCTGCAAGTTTAATAGGAAAAGACTCATTAGATTTCCGAAATGGCCAGATTTTTACAAATTTCGGAGGACATTGCTTAGCACAACTGACTGGGATAAAGAGTTAAAGACCAAAACTGTTTTATCATATAACATTTTAAACAACAATTTTAATGAATATTTCAGTAGTATGTTTTAAGATTAAAGCCCATTAGGGTGCGAAGAGGAAAAAACCTGATTGTGGAATAGAGAGATAACGACGAGAAAATTAATGAAAATAACGTAGATGTTTTAAAATATTCAAGGGGTAGTAATAGGGAAGATGATTTAAAAATTTATAGGAAAAAATAAGAAAGAACTTAACCAGTTCAATAAAGGCACATCCTAGGAATATAGAGACAGTTTTAAAAAAAAGCCACATGGGCCTACTTCGAGACTGTTCAGTCAACCCACTACCCAAACATGCTCATGCAAAATCCAAAAAGCTACCCTGGGCTTGTCAATTTCTGTAACTAACCAAAATCCAGCCAATTTTGCTTAGTCAAAACTAAATGGATATTAAATATGGATAACCCAAACCATCCCACCATGCCCATTAAATAACTAATTATGGTCACACATGCCATCTAAACAATAACTGCTATAACTAAAAAACCCGCCAATTTGGCTTCGCAATAGCTATTATATGAGTACCCAAACCCATCCCATAACACGAATCTAAACCGTTTTCAAATGTTTGCATCGAGTCACACTCAAATAACCTCCTCTGCTGCAGGACTATTTCCAAAATTTAAACCCTATTAACTGAATGGCATGCTATTCTTATATCAAGATGGCATGCTTCTTCTTTTAGTTTTCTTATTATGCCCCCTGGTTCAACCTGGTCCATGTTCACAGTGAAAAAATTTATTGGTCTCCGTATTATCAATAGATGTAAATATTGTGTAGACTTCTACCATGTCCCCTCTGGGAAATCATCTTTCTACAGAAAACATTCCTAACTCCTTCAACCTCTCCTCATAGTTCTTACCCTCAAACTCAGAAATCATCCTTGTTGTTCTACGTTGCACTCTCTCTAGCATATCTAAGTCTTTCTTTAAATAAGGGGCCCAAACTTGTGCACAATACTATAACACTGGCCTAACATGGCTATGTATACAGTTTACTTATAACTTCTTTGTTCTTGTAAACAACATTGCAATTTATTATGCCCATCATCTTATTAACTTTACTCCTTGCTTCCAAAAACTGATTAGCTACTTTCAAATTACTGCTTATAACCACACCTAAATCTTTACCTTGGTCCACAAACTCAAGTCAATCCTCATTCATATCGTAGTTAAAACTTTTATTTGAGTAACCTAGGGGAAGAACCTTACAGCTTTTACTATTAAAATTCATTTGCCACTTATCTGCCCACCCAAGTAGTTTATCAAATCATTTTCAATCTTTATACATCCTTCACTGTTCCTAATTGAGGTAGCCACTTTGGTATCATCTTCAAACTTAGAAAACTTGCATTTAAGTCCCTGGTCTAAATCATTTATATATATGAGGAACAATAGTGGTGCCCAACACTGATACCCGGTTGGGCCGACCACCCATCTCTTCACCTATTTCCCATGATGAGTTTATTCCCATTCTGTATTAGGCTTTTAAAAAAGGTTGATATATAAGTATAATTTGTGAATCTACATTAGCCTTACCTTGAATTTGTTGTCTTCAAAGAATTTTTTTTTTGCTCCTTGAATAAGATTTTGATAGTCCTTAGATAACTCTGCCTCCTGGCTTTTGTAACCTAGCACTTAAAATCTTAGTTAGGGTAAATTTGATTGGTGAGAAGGTAAAGAGAATAGAGATAGATTGATAGTAAAAATATTTGAAAAGAAATGAAGAAATTTACCTCTATACCCCTTTACATTTTGATTAATTTTTTGTTTTCACAAGCACGACTTAATAGGACGGATTTTGAATTTGAAGTTGATGCTCGTTGAGATTTTTTAGTGAAAATTCTGGTGAATTATTTAACAGGGACAAAAAAATATAAATTCCACTAAACACTAAAATACTGAATATAGCTAATAGTTTCCTATATCATAAAATAAAATACTATATCCTAAAATAAAATACTAAATGAGCCAAAATAGAAGATATATATGTGAAAGTTATATAATAGTTTTTATATCTCTCCCACTGAAGAGTTGCAATTGAAACCATTGCACAATGAAAAAGAATTAAAGTTTTACCAAATCAGCGTGCGTGTCTGCGAAGCGATTCCTTGACACGTTGGCCGTAGCCGCGTCTAAGACGGTCGAGTCCGTGGACTGAACTGACAAGAGGCAATTTGTTCTGTTGAGTTAAGTTGAGGGTGAATTTATACCTGAAGTTGAAGGTTGTACATCTACAATAGCAGTATCACTATTACTTTGAATAACTGAATTTGAATTTGGAGGGATCAACTTGATCTGTAATTTCATTGTTTTGACCATCTGAATTGGAGAGATCACTGCTTGCTTCAGCATTAGTTTCTCCACTGGAGACAGAGTGGGTAATAGATAACTCCAATGGGTAGAGATGACAAATAGAATAGTGACAGGTTTGTCCATCTCCCCTTTTTAATAACACACTCCTGATCTTATCGTCATCACCAACAATGACTTCCAGAACTCTACCCCAAAAGCCAGAAGGGTCTAGGTTTATTAGGTGTGGTTATCAGAACTAGATTCTCCAACCTTTAAATGTTGTTGGTCCACTCTGAACTGATAGAGATTTCTACTATTCTCGGCCGCCAAAATTTAATAGTAAGGGGGGGAACTTTTTCATACCATAATTCCCTGAAAGTCTCCAAAACTCTTCCTTGAGCAGTTAGAGTTTTGGCTAAGTCTTGTTGTGAGGGAAGAAGTTTTTTCCATATGGGGTTGGAAACTTCATTGAATATGAGGTTTGAATTGTGCCATAAGGCTTCAAAAATGAATTTGGAGCAATAACTTCTCAAAATCATTATCTGATGACCTATAGGTGTTAAAGGTCTTGAATTGATGAACATTGTGTGATATTTCGAAAATACTTGTCTAACAGTTGAAGTAGGTTAATTGCTTTACTATAGTTTTATAGAGACATCCCTTAACTGTCTCGTATCATTCTCTCCCCAACTGATCCCCCAACGTGGAATAGACTTGGAATCTTGTAAATCGGTTTGATGTTATTGATACGTCATCATGTTCGGAGAACAATATTTTGAAGGACCAAAGATTCTAACAGTTATTTCCACCTTGTGTTTGAAATTCCTGGCATTATCTGAGTACAAATTGGACGGTTTATGCCATATATTATTTGTGAACAACGTTGGAATGAAAGTAAAAAGGATTCAGTGGACAAATCTGGAAGGACATCAACATTAATAGCTCTGATATTAAGGCAGGGGAAAATTAATAGATACATTTTTGAAATTCCTTATCATTAATCTTACAACGAGATGCCCTGTAAAGTCCACGCCAGTATTGCTCAAAAAGGACGCACAATTAACTCTATGATTGAGGAAGATTATCATTTTTGATATTTAAAGCGTATACTGTTAAATTTTTGCCATTACATATACAGTCTGTGAAAAACATTCTTTACACGACCTGCCTGGCCTTCGTAATCCAGAAGCCATGAGCTCTGATAAAAATTGTTAGTGGTTTGAACACCCAAGTGTTGACATCTTGAATGAAAGTCTCTTATGATTAATCTGTGAGATGATGATCCTTGCAAAGAAGAATTGGATTTATCACATCATCATTATATAAGTGTCTTGGCAATTCTCCCCTTTGGATCGGATTAGGCCTTTATTATCATGAATAAGTTTAGTTGATTGACCAGCAGTGGAATTTCATCCGGTTTTTAGGATTTTGGAAAAATAATATCTCCTTAGAAAAACAATGCTGCCGCATTATCTTCAGCCAATAGAGTTGGGCTTTCTGATCACAATCTTCATCCCAGCCCTCTTACTCCCATGCTACATGCTAATTTGCACATATTTTTGACCAGCTTACTTTATAAAGCCTATGCACACTTGAGTAATCTTTAAATGGTAACAAAGACTGAAAAACAACCACAGATGTGTTACATTGTAAAGTCTTTTCCTTATTGGCCTCAGACAAACATTTAAATTTACTAATAGGCCTATTGAGATTGATCTAGAAGAATCCAAGAAGGACCCTTTAGCCATAATGATAATTTTGAAAGAAAAGTAGAAGTATGTAACACCTCTGGGTAATCAGATCTGCCTGGGGTTTTGCAGCAGTATTGATTATAAGGCATAAGAATATGGATACTTAACTGTCTCTTTGCTTCAACTGATTTTGGATTTGAGTAAATTTCTTTGAGCCTATTGTTTACAGAGAAAATATTTTATTTTTTGCCTTTCCAGATAGGAGCCATGAAAGGAACTCACGTTTTGAGCATCTACAAAGGACCTTTATGTTTTGTGCTTAAACGCTACATTTAGGAAAATCTGCCATACATATTGATTTGATACCACTTGAAAAATGAAAGCACAACAAGACAACAACTCTAATCAGGGCAAAGCCCTTAAGAATTTGAGAGCGGGCCACCGTTGGCCTTTGAGAATATTAAATTAGAAACCCCTGACCCTAGTACTCATAAACGACAAACCATAACAGCTGAAGGAAGCCATACAGAAATACCGAATAAAGGTTCGCGAGGCGGAGAAGGTGAGAAAAGCACACTCTCAATTCATATCTATTGGAATTTATTTAATCTGAACATAGGAAACCAGGAAACTAAAAATCATCAGCAGGATCCTTTTCATCCAAATCGAGACCTTAATTGCCATAATTCTCCCATTAATAACCCGACCCTCTTTAAAAGTTACCGGTTAAAAAAAGACTATTTAAGGATCAAAAAAACCTTGGACAGCGCAGATAACAACCAATCTTTTTGGTATTTGCATCAGCATTTACTTGAAATTTTCTAAGTTTTAACTTGATCTGTAAGAGGATTAAAAAGATATCCAAGAACCTTATTTTCTGATTCCTGATGTTGAACTTTTCTACACTCTTCTTCCATAATAGCTCTTAATTGATCATTATTAGAGTCCCAACTTCTAAGATGGAAACCACCATTTTCCATTGCAGGAACTGAAATTCAATAATTTTAAAGTTCTTTAAAACATTCTAGAACATTGAAACGGTGTAATTTAAATTATCAACAAAAAAATTTATTTATTAGAATCTAAGTACATGCATCATCCTCATAAGACTGAGCATGATGCTTAATGATATAATTGAGGATGAAAGGTGAGGATGTAAAACCAAAAACAATGGTTGAGTAACGATAAGCCTTTAATTGACCATTACTTTTCCAAAAAAGCAAAAGCGATTGCGGGCTTCGATAGATTTTAACTTATTCTGAAGGAAGGCTTGTTTAATGTCCGCTAACATGACAAACTGATTTGATCTGAACCGGAATAAATGACCTAACAAGGAGGACATAAGATCTGGTCCAGTATAGGCTGCCTCATCTAGAGATGGTAAAGAATTAGTTTTAAGAGAACAGTTAAACACAGGCTTGACCTTTGTTGATACTTGTTCATCAGTTTTTGATAACAGGTCTGTGAGGGACCCAAATATAATTTTTATACTCAGAGGGAGATACACTGAACCTCTTCAATAATACCATCAGCTAATTGTTGCTGAAAGACATCATTATAGGCTTTAACTAAATCTTTACTTTCCAAATTTTTATGAACTCTATTAAGCACTGCAAGAGCAATGTTATAGTTTGATGGCAACAAAGGAGGAAAGTTTATCTTCAATCCATGGAAGATCTATATGATATTTTCCGTCTTTAAACTCTATACCACCTTGGAATTTTTCAATCTGTTTCAAATCATCTTCAGATTTATTATTATTCATACCTTCTATACCTAAGGACTCTAATTTGAACATGTTTTCTAATCCTTGCTCTACCTCAGAATTACTTAGTATGTGGCTTAAAGGATTAAAATAAGAAAGTACAGGGTTTAAGACTGCATTAACCAAAGTATGGTTAACCTGCCAATGATTTCGATTTAGATTTTGCATTTTGAATATGATTATGATTGTTGAACAATGAGGTGGATTTGAAATTCTTATTTGATTATTGTATAAAAAATTAGTAATATTTCCAAATGAAATAATAGAACCATCTCTTAACTTAAAAGCAGATTCCACTCATACATTTAATCAATTATAGTTGAGGGAACATACTCTATTTAAATCAATGCCAATTAAGGCATCAAAATCGAAAAAATGAGTATTAGACTCTTTATAGCCAGAATCAGCTAAGGTGAAAGATTTTTTCTCAAATTAATGTAGAGCCTGATCATAACGAACTTAATCTCATAAATTATTTAAGGATCCTCATCAACCAAAAGAGGAAGGGGTTGAAACAAGACTGGTCCTAGTATTACATCAGAACAAGTCTCTTTCAAAGTGCGGGGTACGATACTCTAAATAAGCTTTCTATATCGGATTTGAGTGCTTGATGTTCTCTACAGATATTATTGAGTTTGTCCCAGCACTCTTTAGAAAGGTCAGGACCTCTGTGACGCCACAGGTCGACTAGCATCGAACTGAAGCCGAAACTTTAACTCTACCAATCCTTATAGTAATGATGGCAACAAATATAAATTGTTGGTGCTTTGGCTAAAGCTAGACATACATTTTGTGAGGGGTGGAAACTTTTTCCCTTTTGCTTTACAAAGAGCTGTAATCATTGACTTCTTTTTATTGCAAACTTGGCAACTAAAAGAAAGTTGCTCCCAAGTCCAGGACCAGTGATCCTGCAGTATGTTAGTACTTGAAACATTTGGGGCATTAGATTTATTTCATTACACCTTTTAATCCTTTTAACTCATAGGATTGATAACAATTGCAAATTGCGTCATCCACCATGACCTTGGGATGAAACAAAACTTACATGGATTTGAATAACCTTTCGATTGTAGAAGTGGAAGGAATCAATTACTATTGAGAAGGCTTCATTTTCCACTTTAACTTCATTAGTATGAGTTTTGAAATTTGCAAAGCAGAATAGAATCAGCGCCTATTTAGATTTTTAAGGACTCATTTCGTCCTTTGTTTTCATTATTTTTTAAATTTAAAAATTAGTTTTATCCGAAGTATTTATATTTTTAAATTTTGAATAAGAATTAGGGGAGGACTTGATTGAAATTTTGCTCTTTACTCATGATTTGACGTTTAAACCAATATTTTGATAACTTCATGATAAACCTTATGCGAATATTCTGCATTCAATTCAGGTGGGTAATGGTATTCAACTTGCGTAGTAAATTTCTTTGACTACCACATTAGGTAATTTTGATAAAAACTATGTGGCTAAGTATTACTAATCCAGTAGCCTCCTCAAGATATTTGAGGTCATAAAACTCTTCAAGTTCATAATTATTAAATGTTCTGGATATCATCTTAAGTAAACCCTATTTCGATTATATGTTGCGGTCAAAAGTACTGTTTAAGATATTAATTTTTTAATGATTTCATTTCAAGAAGAAATTTTTCGTCTAAAAACTCTTGTCTAAAAAGCTTCAAGAGCTCTATTATCAATTATTCACTCACTCACATAGAAAGGATTCTGGAATTTAGGGAGTACCGCATATCCCTTTAATTCTATTTTTTAAGGCAATGAAGTTAATTGGCGATTCACTGTAAATTTTTTTGTAAATCTAAGGAGCTCTTAAAATTTGAAATAAGGGTTTTTATAAGCAAAACTTATCAGTTTCCATTCTTGCCCTCAAAGAACACCACAATCTAGAGCTCTAGAAACAGATCACTAGATCGAGAGCAAGTATTTTTTGGAGGGGTTGAATTGATCCCCCTTAGATTTTAATTCACTTAATTTGATTTAATCGAGCATTGGTACTGGAATCTGACTACACAACTCCTTTTTATGAAACTCAGGAAATGCACGGGAAGCTCAACTTTCATTATCATTGTAATATTTTTATTAATATTTGTATCCTTTGTTTAATATCTCCTTAACAAGGACTCTTACTTGCCTCTATGAGATCCATTTACATAAACTGCTCGTTTATCTTCGATTGATTTTCTACTAGGCCCACTCTCTATTTTGCATCAAGATTAAAAATATTTACTTGGCCTTGAGGATGAAATGGCCTTGAACTATGGGCCTTAGATTTTTAGTGGACTCTATCAAAGAAGGCTTGTATCTCTGGGTTCAGACATTTTCGCTGAAATTTTGCTAGAATGACCCAAGGACAACTGAAACCTTGAAGAAAGATGAAATAATGAAAGGCATAGCCCCTACCACCAAGCCAAATTATTTGATTTGAAATTTTGAAAAGGTCTATTAGACAAAAAAAAAAATTTGCACAGATTTGGAAAGTGATCTAGGCCTATAATGCCTAACAAATTGAAATGAATTCTTTGAAGGGAAAAATGAGATATGGCTTACCACCAGGACAAATTATTTGGTTTGAATTTTTTAAAGGCGTTTAGCAAGGACCACACACACACAAATAAAAAACAAATTTTGGAGGGTTGAAATTGACCAGCCCTAAGTTTGAGCTTGAATTTTTTATGAAATCACTGTAATGGAAGGGTTAGGCAACAAAACTATTTGACTTATCAACTCTCATTGGTAAATTTTGAATTAAATACCCTAAGACTAACTAAACTTAGGACAAAACACCCATAGGCTAGTCTCGATAGGCCCACGTGGCTTCTACCGTATCTAATATTTTCATATGTTCAAATAAACCTTAATTTAAAAATGATTTTGACCTAATAATAGCCTACACAAAATATCGAAAACTGCTATAAGCTTCGGAGCTAGGTTGATTTTAATTTGCAATATTGCTAGCACGAGCTATCAAGAACTTGCAACAAATCCGTTCGTTAAGACCAATATAGATTACACAATTGACGAAAATTTAATCTAAAGCAGATTAAATTACAAAAAAAATCTTTGAAAGATATTAGGTTTTAAAAGGTGATATATAAGTAGTATAATTGTGAATCTACATTAGCCTTACCTGAATTTTGTTGTTTCAAAGATTTTTTTTGCTCCTTGAATAAGATTTTGATAGTCCTTAGATAACTCTGCCTCTTGGCTTTGTAACCTAGCACTTAAAATCTTAGTTAGGGCAGTAAATTGATGTGTGAGAAGGGTTAAAGAGACATAGAGATAGATTGATAGTAAAAATATTTTGAACAGGAAATGAAGAAAATCTTACCTCTATACCCTTTTACATTTTGATTAATTTTTTGTTTTCACAAGCACGACTTAATAGGACGGATTTTGAATTGAAGTGATGCTCGTTGAGATTTTTTAGTGAAAATTCTGGTGAATTATATTAACAGGGACAAAAATATAAATTCCACTAAACTAAAATACTGAATATAGCTAATAGTTTTTATATCCTAAATTAAAATACTATATCCTAAAATAAAATACTAAAATGAGCAAAATAGAAGATATAATGTAGGAAAGTATATAATAGTTTTTATAGTTATGTTGTACACACTGTTTTTCTATTCCACAACCCTCTTTAATCCAACCATTGTACCACTCCACCTATACCACACATGCAATAACTTGTTCATCAGCCTTATGTGGGGGGAACTTTATCAAAAGCTTTACTAAAGTCTAAATATTCATATTATCAACTGGATCTCCTCGGTCGATTGCAGTCTAATAATGTATATCCATAAATTCTAAAAGGTTTGTCTGAATGGACCTACCCTTTCTGCAACCGTGCTGGGAGTCATACAATTACCTTGTTATCTTTCTAAATATTTTCTCTATATGACCTTTCATAACTTTTCCAGAAGAACCTTTTTACAACCAGAGATGTTAAGCTAACTGTCGCCTATAATTCCCAAATCTTCCTACTACCTTTCTTATAAATAGGCCACAACAACATATCATTTTCCAGTCATCTGTACCTCACCAAATGTTATAGATCGCTTAAAAATCAAATACAGTTGCCTTTGCAATGCTGGTACTACCTTCTTTCAAAATTCTACCATATATTACCATCAGGGCCTGCGCTTTACTTGGGTCAATATGATCTAACAAACGTTTTATATCTTTACATCAAATTCAAATTCTTTAAGTCTATTTGGTACAGCAAACAAGAACTATATTAGTCTCCAAACTATTTTCTAATCTTTCCTCAGTAAACATGTAAGAAAAATAAGCATTGAAAATGCTGACCATTTCCTTATCTGGAACTCACTAAAATTTTCACAATTTTTAATTGGACCAATTGTCCTCATCTCACTTTCTAATTTATAAAGCTAAAAAACTTCCTTCAGCAATTCTTCATTACATTACTATTCCTTGCTAAATCAATTTCTGCCTCTCTCTTTTGCTTTCTTATTGATTTGGTTTAAGCTCTCATTTCTATTCCCTCATTACCTTATTGATTCCTCTATACATAACTTCCTCTTGAATATTTTTAAAACATCCTGCGCTCTTTCCCATTCTAATCTTTCTCTCCTCTATCTCTTCATTCCACCAACAGTTTTCTCCTTTGCCACCCTAATGGGTTTATCTTTACAAAGCCATACTGACTGACTATTCATTAAAATTTGCTTAAAATCGTCTCCCACATGATAAAACCAGTTTGTCCTCTAAACTCTTGTAATCCCCCAGTAGTTGTTTACTAAGCATGTCTCGAAATTGGTAAAATCGCCATTTCGGAAAACTAAGATCTTTTCCTTTATTAACTTGCAATTTTGGGCCCAGATATTACCTTATATTAAAATCTAATATATATTATGGTTTCACAAGTCCTAAAATTCTCCTCAACTCTAACTTCATCCACCATACTTTTCATCAGTTAGTTAATATTAAGTCTAGTAGTGCATCGTATCTGCCTCGGCCGGTTCTTGCGACATCTGGGTCAAAAAGTTATCAAGTATACAATTTATGAATGCAGAATTACTATCGATGGTCCATATTAGACAAGGAATCCCAATGAATGCCAGGAAAAATTAATCACCTATTTAGACTATACCTTTTTCTTTATCTGTGGTCATGCTGTCTCTATTCTTCACAATTTCCGCGTCTTAATTCTGTGACTTCTGGCCAGACGAGGTCTATAAAATGCCCCTATCTTAATGATTTATTGATATAAGAATAATCTACCCACACTGAGCAAAGTATCATGATTCATTTTAAAGTCAGTCATTAATACAGATTGAATATTGTTTTACATAAAGCCGACACCACACACCCATCCTCTTCCTCTCACGCTGGTATAAATAAAGTGAATATCCCTCTATTTCATATTCCGAAAGGAGTTTCCATATAATTCTTCATTAACCATGCCTCAGCTATGCAAATAATGGTCTAGATTCTCATTATGGTATAACTAATCAGCCCATCTTTTTTATTTCTAAGGCTATGAGCATTTGTGTTAAAACATTTGATACTCGAAATGCTGTTATTTTTATTATCATCATCATTATTTGAACCTGTAACAACACTAGCTTTATTTATGCTCCCCACTATTATGTTACCATTGCTATTATTGTATCGTTAGATTTAGGCCACCACCCCAACTTTACCTAGTTTTTGCTAAACAAGTCTCCAAACTGGTACTGAAAAGCCCAACACCTTACGACCAAGTGAACGGTCCATCTCCTGCAAAAAGATCTTTATCCAGAAAATTCTCTGAACAATATCCAAAAAACCTAATATTTCTGGAAAAGACCATAATTTCCTAACCCTTCTCATTACACCTTAAAGCCGCTACTCCCCCATTCCTGAACCTTGCACCTACCAGGTAAAATTCCCAGAATCATGACACCTTCTTCCACTAGCTTTCATCTTCTGAATCAATCCTATAACTTGCTATTAATTCTTCTGACCTTCTAGTCCTATATCATTTGTACCCACATGCACAATCACAATCTGAATCAAAATTGTGTAGAATCAATCTCTCTATCTCTCCTATCCACGATATCACTCACTCTGGCACCTGGAAACATACTCTCAATCGTTTCGTTTTATTCTTTTTGAAAGAGTTCCTATACTAGGTATCGTGTATAGGAGTCTCCAATTAGCATTGTTTCAGTCTTCCTTTAGAAAACTCAACACTACCATTGGCACTCTCTGATCCTTCCCCATCTGGAAGACAGTCGAACCTTTTACTGCAGGTCACAGGCTGACTGACTTTCGAGATCCTCATCTTTTAAATTATTATTCTATTTACAATTTCTATTACATTCATCTGCAGACCTATTATCAACTACTTTATTCCTTTTCCCTCTCATCTTCCTGCCTAGGTGAATCACTATTCCGCTCTACCCCTAGGTCCCGCTCCCTCCTCGCCTCAACATCCCTACTAACCTTTATTCCTAACACTTCCCTCCTTTCTCAACTCAAATTACTTCTTCTTTCAATCCATGCATATCTTACACTCAGTCCTGCAATCTCCTTCCTTTAAGAAACACATTCTCTGCACTTCAAAACACAAACAGGGCAGCTATCCACATATAAACCTCTCACAGTCCCACAGTTATCACACAGAGGACTATACATTACTTTAAAATTATTGATTAGCTTACTAACCTGCTACCTATTATTTTTAACCAACACAGTTTAAAATATCACTAAAGCCTAAAAAGAAATAAACTACTCTCTTTAAAATAGGTTAAAAATTTAAACAAGCCTAAATTTAGCTTAGCCTAGGCCAGGGATATATAAAAGTTATAAGGTAGGCTTAACTGTAGTCTTGTGACTGGAAAACCTAATTTAAATTAAATTATCACTAAATTAAAGTAACAATTAATAAAGACTGTATTTAAATACAGAAAGTCTATTTTAAGAATCCAAATAAACCCAGACAACCAGAAAAACACAGAAAATCTCTTACCTATGTTAGCCTAGGGTTAGCGCCTATCAAAACTTAAATTATCCACAAAATTTATCATAACAATTTGAAATCACTTAGTTATATGACACAACAGTAGTTTAATTAGATACACAACACCTAATTTGTTTACTAAATTCACTTCAAATACACAAATTATATTAGTAAAATTGGAGAGCAAAAATTAACACAACCTCACTCTTATAGGCATACCTATTACTGTACAAGGATCGGATTGAAGAAAGGCAAAGAGAGAGGCAGAAATTTAATTTAGCAAGGAATAGTAATAAGAACCTGAAGAAGTTTTTTTAAGCTTTTATAAATTTAAAGTTAGAACAGGGCAATTGAAAATAAATTAAAATTGAATTGAAAAATTATTAAGTGAGTTCAGATAAGGAGTTGGTTCAAACAGTGTTCAATGCTATTTTGCTTCTCAGTTGTTTACAGAGGAAAGGATTATATTCAATTAGTTTCAGAGACTAAATAGTTTCTTGTCTCACTGACTGCTAACAATAGACTTACAAGAATTTGAATTGATGTAAAAGATATTAAACGTTTATTAGATCATATTGATCCAAGGTAAAGCTTGCATCGGCCTGATGGTGTATATATGTAGAATTCTGAAAGAGGGTAGTTCAGCATTGCAAGGCACTGTATTTGATTTTTAAGCGATCTATAGCATTTGGTGAAGCGGTACCAGATGACTGGAAAATGGCATTTGTTGTGCCTATTTATAAGAAGGTAGTAAGGAAAGAATTCGGGGAAATTATAGCCAGTTAGCTTAACAGTCGCTGGTTGAAAGGTTTCTGGGCAAAAGTTACTGAATAAGTCATATAGAGAAAAGATTTAGAAGATAACAAGGTATTGTTATGACTCCCAGCATGGTCTTAGAAAGGGTAGGTCATGTCAGGACAAAACCTTCTTAGAATTATGGAATACATTACGACTGCATCACGAGTGAGGAAACCATGTAAAAATATTAGACTTTAGTTAAAGCTTTTGATAAGGTTCCCCACATAAGGCTGATGAAGAAAGTTATTGCAATGTGGTATAGGGGGAGTGGTACATGGTGGATTAAAGAGTGGTTGCGAAATAGCAAACAGTGTGTGTACAACTAAATGGAATAAATCATCATGGGAAATAGTGAAGAGTGGTGTCCCACAGGGTTCAGTGCTGGGGCCACTATTGTTCCTCATATAATAAATGATTTAGACCAGGGACTTAAATGTAAGATTCTAGGTTTGCAGATGATACTAAAGTTCGGCCACCTCAGTTAAGGAAATATGAAGATGCATTTAAAGATTCCCAAATTTGATCTTTAGATAAACTCATAATGGGTGGACACAGAATAAGATCGCGCCAACAAATGAATTTTAAATAGTAAATAAAGGGAGGGAGTGAACCTAGGTATTACTCCAAATAAAAGTTTTAACTAACGGATATGAAATGGGGATTGGCTTGAGTCTGCTGACCAAGAAAAAGATTTAGTTGTTATAGCCCAAGTATAATTTGAAGTTAGCCTAATCCACCTGTTTAGGAGCCTAGAATAAGCTATAAGATGCTGGGCCATAATAAAATCGCCAATATGTATATGTATAACAAAGAGCCAGGAAAGTAAATAAGAAAACTGATTATAATATAGCTATAGTTAGGCCAGAATAATTAGAGTATGTGCACAGTTTTGGGTCCCTTATTTAAAGAAAGACTTAGATATGCTTAGAGAGAGTGCAACGTAGAGCAACAAGGGATTGATCTGGGGTTTGAGCGTAAGAGCTATGAGGAGAGGTGAAGGAGTCAGGAATGTTTTCTGTAGAAGGCGATTCCTCAGAAGTGACATGACACAAGTCTACAAAATATTTATATCTATTGATAATATGGAGACCAATAATTCTTAATAATAGACTGCAGACGGGAGACCAGGGGGCACAGTAAGAAAATTAAGAATATAGCATGCCATCTTGATGTAAGAAAGCATCCATTCAGTAATAGGGTTGTTAATTTTTGGAATGGTTAGCCACAAGAGGTTGTTGAGTGTGATTTGAGTACAACATTTAAGAAAGGATTGAATATTTATATGGATGGTTTGGGTATCATAGTATATTTTGACTAAGCCAAATTGGCGGGTTTTTAGTTACAGTAGGTTAAGATTAAAATGCGAGTTATGGCTATAACAAACTTATTAAAGCTTGTATTGTGGTTAGTTTGTACTTTAGCTATAGATTTTCTTTTAGTGGTAGACTTTATGTAGGGTGCTTTGTGGATTTCCATGAGCATGTTTAGTGATTAGTTCTATTTGGTTGACTGGAACAGTCTCGATAGGTCCAATATGGCTTCTTACTGTCTCTATATTTCTAATGTTCTAATGTACTTTATTTTGACTGGAACAGTCTCAAAAGTCTCATGTGGCTTCTTACTGTCTATTTTTTCTGTTTCCTTGGCCAAAAGAATGAACATGTGGTTGATGTGGTTAATTTTCTGGTAGGTTTGATGCTTTCTTCCACTTTTTCCTTTTATCCTTTATTAATGCTGAGAAGAATGCTCTGCTGTGATTTTTGTTTGATGTACTATTGTTCGATTTTGATTGAAAGATTTTAAGCATTTCACTGACCTAACATAAAAAGAAAAGCTTTTGATTATAGAACTTAGATGAAAGAATTTTCTCAGCTTTTAAGTATTGCTTGTTCTCAAGAGAATACAACAAATGAACATGTTGATCATCTGTAAACTTGGAGTGTATACAGTCCACAACACTAATTTATATTAGGAAGATATTCATGTTAAATCTAATTACATTATTATTATTATTATTATTATTATTATTATTATTATTATTATTGTACTAAGCTTTTTATTTAGTTGATTATTCTCATTTACTACTTGCTATATTTAAGTTACATATAAAAAGCCTTTCAATGGCATCATAATCTCCTTTTCACATATTCAGAAATCTGTTTGATTTTATCCTTCGCCCTTTAATATTAGTCTATGTAAGACTATTAATGGAAATCCCCTTTATAATATATATATATATATATATATATATATATTATATATTATATAATATATATAATATATTTATTATATATTATATATAACCTTATAGCTATACAAAAAGTATATGTATTTTACCATCTTCGGTAACATACCATATATAATATATATATATAATATATATATAATAATAGTATATAAATATATATATATATATATATATAATATATATATACACAATTGAATTTAAAATATATCTATATATGATATATCAGTTTGGTTCATGTCCTTAATACTCTGTACTTGTACTTAAGTACATTTTTGGAGTACTGTACGATGTACTTGTGTACTTGCAGTTTCTAAAACCACTGTACTTGTACTGTGACTTGTACTTGAGCCCTTTTGTACTTGGTACTTGGGCTTGGTACTTGCAAGTACTTTTGGCATTTTTAACTTGGCCAATATTTTTTTTTCTTTTTATTTTCAAATTTTTTTTTTTTTTTTTCCCTGACGATTGATATTTTTTATAAAGTATTCTAAAGAAAATTCGGACATGTTCATTATATATATTAATATATATTAATATATATATATATATATATATATATAATATACCAATATATATATATAATAAGATATATATAATATATATATATATATATATAAATATATATATATTTATATATATATATATTATATATATATTATATATAATAAATAAATAAATTATATTATATATATAATTATATAATATTAATATTATATAATAATATATATTATATATATATATATATTATATATATATATATATATTATATATAATATATTATATTATAATTATATATATATATTTATAATATACTATTATACATGGTCATAAACGCCCGTGATCTATATTACTTTTATCTCTCATCTATCCATACCATAAATTCTCTTCTTTTTTTTACCCAAGGACTGGGCCGGTAGCTATTTTCTTTCTTCTTCTTCTTCTTTCTTCTTCTTCTGGTAAGCTGTGCTCTTCGGCTTCTTCGCTTAACATTCTTCTTGTACCAGAAACAGTAAAAGTAGTCAGTGAGAATTCTATGACACACAGCTTTCGATATTAAGAAACTTGCGTGCCCAGCCTTCACCTCCTTTTTGTTCTTTTTCTTTTCTTATATATATACCTATTAGTGGGAAACTCGACGCTACATAGAAAAATCTACCCTTATTAGAGGAGGTGGGTTCACTCTATGGAGAGTACCGTACGGATCGGCAACCATTATCACTATATATTTATAGCTAATTCTCTAGCTCACTCAATGTTATGGATATAGGTGATCATCCCTTATTATATCCATTGTGCCAGAGTGTGAGGGCCACAACCCATACACCCTATCACAAAACCCCTTGTCATATATAATATATTTACTTACCTATTATTGACACTTATTTTTTTTATTTTCATTCGTCCTCTATAATACTATAACCTTGCCCCTGCCAAACCCACATTTCACTCCTCCAGACATCTTTTGTGCAACATACAATTTCCCTCTCATTTATTGATATTTATCTTATTATCTCGAGTTATTCTACCCTAAGTGTGACAACTCTAATAAGTATTCTATGATATAATTTATATACCTCTAAACACACTCACCACTATATATATATAACAATCCATACTATATATTAACTACTAATATCCAGAAACTTTTAATCATTTCTTCTCCCACATTGAGTATATATATATACCAAAACCAATCTAATAACCATACTTTCATTTAATTATATATCTATTATAATTATAATTTATCCCTTATTATTTTTTATTATATAATATACCGATATATATATGACAACTATCTATATATATATATAATATACGTATATATTTATATCAATTATATATCATTCTTATTTAATTCAATTCTAATTATAGCTGAAAAATAGAAAAACATGGCTTTAACACATTTGACGATCTTTAAAAAAATCTCTCATCGATTCACCATTATTTGGAAATTAAAAAGCTGATCTTTTTGTATTGTACATAACAAGTTAACGACTTATTCCAGAAAAATTGCAGCCAAAATCCTCATGATAACACACTTAATATACGCATATATATTCACTACTGATTTGACCATATAGATCATGTATTATTATTATACTATTTATCTATTATTATTAATTTATAATACAACAATATTATTATGTAGTTTAACTATAATTCCTTATTAATCTCATTCATATTCGCAAGACACTATGCGCTCAATTATCTACTTCAAATTAATTGAATTTCTTTTGTCTTCTTTTACATAATTTAGTCGATCAAAGTGAGTATGTTATTTGACACCAGATAGGTAGTCCTCCATGTCAGCTTGTTAGTAAAGTTCAATCAGTAAGTAGTAGTAGTCTTTACCATTAAGCTACACTCTGTGGAAAATAGTAGGTACTATTATTCTCATTCCTCTTTCTGTTTTTATTTTTTTCTTCTCCTTTTTTCTTATTATTGTTATTGTTATCTATTATTATTATTTATCTCAAATCCTATATTAATTTATATTAATTTAATTTAATTAATATTACCTTTTATAATTTATATGATTAATTAATACTCTTACTCTAATTATTATAGTAACTTGTTTCCTAGTCTGATTAATATATCGATCACCTCCATGGTCTTAAAGATTCTTTATAACTTATCACATCCATTGAGATGGACTTGTCCGTCACTACGTACGTCATAGTAGGTTCCATTACTCTTATCTTACGAGTAGTTAGTAGTAGTCTACTTTCAAACAGCTCATAGTCCTTTGTTAGAGCTACAACCCTCTAAATTCATATCAATTCAGTTACCTAAGTACTCGTCGTCATAACGTCTCTTCAGAAGTTTCACCTCACCGAGTTAAACCAAGTTAATTATATATATGAGTATTTACTAAGTTAGTTAAGTAGTTAAGTCTTACTATAATGGTAGTTAGTTTGCTCAGTTGTATAAGTATAAGTTTATTAATGATACGCATTTATATATTATTATTATTTAATTTAATTATTAATTATTATTACTTATTATTATTATTTATAATATTTAATTTAGATTAATGTTAGTTTATAGTGAAACTACGATCTATGTAAGTAGTATTAGTTCAATATTATTCAGTAGTAGCACTTTTTATATAATATATATAATTATTATATTAATTATATATTATTTAATATATAATTGATTTTTATTTATTTTTACCATTATTATTATTATTATTAATATAATATTATTATTATTATTATTTTATATATTATTAACTTATTATAATTAATTATATTTATTTTATTATTATATATATATATATTATTTAATATGATGATGCTCAGATTCGAATATTTTTGATTTTTTGGATTTTGTGAATTTTTTGAGATATTATTAATTATTTAATTATTTCTGTATAAGGTAAAGTAAACGTGAGTTAGTTGTCATTGGGGGGTAATAATAGTTTCCGAAGTGGATTTGAGTGAGTAGCGCGCAAATTAGTTACCTTTAATAAGGTTAAGGGGAAAATGTAAACTAGTGATAGTATCAGTAGTTAGTAGTAGCCGAGTAGCAATAATTGTTTTTCGCTTAATATTTATTAGGATTTTTATTGTGTATGTTGATTGATATTGTTATTATATGATTAATATGTTAATATGTAGACCTAAATTATTATAAGTTAGTACTTCAAACATTATACTACCCAAATAATTAGATTTATTATTAGTATATATATTTTATTCGTCAATTATTATAGTGATTAGTTGAGTTTAGATTTCTATTTTGTGCTAGGGTTATTCTCTAGAAAGTATTTCTAAAGAGCAGGTGCTGTAGCTAGTTCGGCTAACAGTTACGTGATGGTCTGAGGATCTAAACCATTGTATACCAAACGATAGCTCTAAACGCTCAAAATACGTCAGATGTGGATTAATGCAGGGAGCGAGAAGTAATTATACTTGTTACACGGCCTCTATGAGGTGGTAGGTATTTCTATTCAGGCTTTGTACTGCAAAGTGTCAAATTGCGGGTACAAGTGATGAGTAGGAATTAAATAGGAGCAATATCTATGGTTCACCAATATGATCGCGTGTCAGTGACTCATTATAAAGAACAAGCCAATAAAGTTTAGTTGTGTATCCAGCTTCCCAACTAGTGAAATAATAGACGTGTGAGAAATCAAAAGTATGTATGACGAATATGAAGCGTCCTGTTATGTTATTACTATTAATGTTGTTGCTATTATTAAACTTAATTTTTAACTATCAATCCTTTACTCTCTATCATCCTAATTACTATATTTATATCTATTATTATAATCATATATGTGCTAATTATATAATGTAAATATCTTGAATTACTGTCATGATGTGAGTTATTTATTATTATTATATATATAATTTATTATTTTATTATTATGATCGTATTATGTATTATGACTATTAGTGTACTGATATCGTCATTATTATTATCTCTTATTATTATTATTATTATTTTGAGTCTAATATCATTCTCTCCGATTATCAATCTGTGCATAAGGTTTTATAGATCAACATTTTATCAGATGGTATCATAGGGTGACTCAATGTTATCCTTGATTATTGATTTGATGTAATTATTATATGTGGATGAGGTGAGTGGAGGCATATCTATTCTCTAACCTTTATTAATAATTATATATAGTGAATTGATTTATTAGTGTTTATTTTAGTATTATTATTAATATTATTATACTTATTATTATTTATATATTATATTATTATTATCTATTATTATTATATTGTTGATGTCTAATTGTATAACTAGTCTTTGAGAAATATGATATGAGGATGTTAGTATTAACTATTATTATTATTATTATATGATGAATGATTTTGGTTTAGGTAGTTGAATTAAGTGCAATTATATGATGTATAGATAAGTAAACTTAGAATAATGAGTGAGTATGGTTTTATTGATGTGTAGTGAGACAGACCTCTCATGTACCTCCTTGTTGATATAACAATTAGTGGTGTAATAATATAAGTGTATTATTACTGTTAGTGATATTTAAAAATATTTATTAGTTATAATTTAATGTGTATTGTATTATTGAAATATGAGTGATGATGATGGGATTTATATTATGTATTTGCTGAGTTAGATTATTTTGTTGTAATGGAGTGAATATTATAAATTTATTGATTATTCATTTTAATTATTATTCCACTAAGAGTTGCTGTGTGTCAAAGTTTAATATATTCGTTATTGAGTGATGATTTGTAATATGAGATCTAATTATTAATTAGATGTATTGTAATGACTGTCCTTAGGGTATATCTATTGAAGAGTTTAATTGATTTACTCTCGCCTCTATTATTATGATTATTATTATTTTAATTTATATATGTGTTGTATTACGATATTAGACATGTTGATTCTGTAGTTATATATATATAATTATAGTAATTATTATTATTGGAGTAATAACTTTTTTAATTATTTACTCTATTAGATATAATATTTGTTCAGATTATATGTTGACAAATTCATTATTAAGTGTATCCAGTTATTACAGTTGATTTTGTAATAATGTAAAAATACACTGTTACATTAATAAGATAGATGACATTATGAACTTTCGTAATTTATTGAGATTTTTATCGTGTTTGAGAAGAAGATTTAGTTGAATTTATTTAAGAATTAAGAGAATTCATAGAAAAGCTTATACTATTGAGGACATTTGCTGGTTACAATTTTAGATTTAATTGTGTGAGATTAGATGAGATGCCCCAAAGAATAGAAAATTTCCAGAACTTGAGTTTTAGGTTTATTTAATTACGTGTAATTTGTACTTATTTATTTGTATATAGTATGTGTGTTATTGTGTATTATACGGATTATTTATGTGGATGAGATACAGTTTTAATATGTATTATTGTTATGTACCCTCAATATATAGATATTATGCCATTGATAAGATGTATGCGACCATATATGTTTTTTTTCAGAGTTTAACACGTATAGGCTGTTACAAGAAAGAGAGACTGCAATCATATACTTCGGCATCGGCTCGAATATTAGAGAGGTTTTGTTAGGTATGTGCCGTCTCACGACTCTTTCGCGCCCTACCTGATAGCCCGACACCATTGACGGATCAGATTTACATGATAAGGCTCTGTCATTAGTTCATCGCTTTGCATTCACCAATGATATGTCTCCTAGGGTTGATGTGTTGTAAACAGACTGTTACTTAACGTGTAAGGCGAAAAGTATCTCGACTATAACAATGTATGAGTGTGTATTCACACGTAAAATTTGTTCGAATGGCCAGTTTCTTTTCTACTGCTGGTTGATCACATTATTCTGCAGGTTGCTTCGAGCTATATTATGTTTTTCCATGTCATCCATACACTCGGTTTGACGACACCTTGCTCCAGTTCTATCTGGGAGACTCGATGGACTCCAACTGCCTGAGTCTCTATTATAATGATGAATAATGTATATCCTGGACCGCGACTCTCTCGCCATTATTTATAAATTTACGAGACTCCGACTATCTCATAATCATTCTCTTCAAAATTACCAGTATAACTTCCCCGTAATATTCCGCGTGACTCCGACTCTCACATAGATATCCAACTACCCTGCTCAACATGTCAGTACATAACATTGATTATTTGATTTTTATATTATAATTGATTAAAACTTATCTTACAATGAGAGCCCTTTATAAAAAAAAGCCACTTAATCTCACGTTTAGCACTACCATCTATCATTTGATCACTCTACTTCCACAGAATCACTCACATTCTATCCACTATATATCATCACTATATATAGATATAATTATGTATTATTATTATATATATACTATAATATATATTATATATAATATATATATATATATATTATATATATATATATATTATATATATATATATATATCATATATATATATATATAATGACCTTACATATATGCAAGTTTTCATTAACAAGACTGGTATCCTTAACCCATGTACTTGTACTTGTTACTTGTACTTTAAAAAAATTCTAGAGTACTTGTACTTGTACTTGAACAATTCTAAAGTACTTGTACTTGTACTTGAAAAAATGTACTTGAACCCAACCCTGATATATATATATATATATATATATATATATATATATATTATATATATATATATTAATATATATTAATTATTATATACTATATATATATTATCATATATATATATAATATATATATATTATATATATATATATATATTATATATATAATATATATCATATATATATATATAATATATATATATATATATATATATATATAGCTATATATATATATTGAAGTCTCACGAAGTTTTACCAGGGGCTTCTCCAAGTACTTGTAATAAGGTTTTTCTTTTGGCGGTTTAACTACTATTGCGAACCCTGTTATCTAAGAGCTTTCTTTTAATACAGTACATTTGCCCAATTTTATTTTAACTGCCAAATGAAAGTATCACCTTTGTAATACTGTAGTGTGAATGGCATGTTATGTCAGATAATATAGATAAATGTGGAACCAAAGTGTAAATAATAATAATATTTTTCTTAAGGCCTTGACAGTTTACAATTGTAAAGACTGTAATCGCTCTTAACAAGAAATACAATATTTTCTCTATGAATTTTTTTAGATTTTAAAATGTTATTTTACACTTAGTTAATGGCAGTTTTCAGTTGATAATAGTTATAATGAACCAGTTTCATCAATTATTTAAGTAGTTAATGTTACATATTTTCCACATAAATTTTAGCATGTGTACCACTTGATTATAATTATAACTTACTCAAAATTTACATTTGTTTAGAAAGTTAAAAAAGAAAAAATAATATATTTGAGCCTTGTAATAAATCAAATACTCTAAAAGGCCTCTTTAGAATTTTTTATTTCACTACTTATGGGTATGACTGGGTATACACATACCATAATCTTTTGAATAGGGCTGTGATGGCCTTTTTCAAAAGATTATGATTTGTGGATTGTTTTTAATATAATTCTATCAAAAACAAATCACTGTTTAATTTAATAGACTCTTTCTTGTCATAACTTTTTGATGAATATGATCAGTGTTGAATTAACTACAACTCGTCACTTGAGGTTGATTCAGGCATATCTAATGGTAAATTAAATTGGTTTCAGTTTTGTCTGTGAATGAAGCGATATATTTATTTGTTTCCTTCCTTCCTGTCTTATTAGCTATGTTGCATGCATGTACTGTATGCTAATGCAAGATTTGTAGTTGTTGGCTATGGCATTTGAGTGATTATTAATGAAATAGAAAATCAGTACAACACTACCCAATGTACCATAAATCCTTGATTTTTCTATAGTAATCCCACATGTAGAAGAAAATTAATGATAATTATAATTTATTACTTTCCTACAGGTACTTGAAAATTAAATCTTGCAGTACATTATTTACTTTCTTACTATTATGAACACATTGTTAAATTTATTAAAATTTCCCATAAAATCAAACTTTGGGAATATTTGTAGATCATTTACAAATTCCATCACTGCAGCTGTCCCAAAAAGAGCTATTGTATGTAACAGCAGAGAATTTCTGAATGGCTCAAACAGTTCACCCTTTATTCAAAAAGGCATCCATGGGGCACATGCCAATACTTTAAATACTGGAATCACTCTAAGGTTCATGCATGTGCTATCAAAACAAGCAGAAGGATCTCTGAATAAAATTTATGAGTCAACTTACCAAAAAACATCATTAACAGGTAAAATATAGTTATTTCTTACATTGTTTTATCTTAACTAGTTTTTATATAACTTGTTATATTAATAAATAACAATATTTAATATTTTGTTAGTAAATTTGAATTAAATTTTTATTGATGAAAATTTTCATAATCGTTTAAATTACAATTTTTGTTGTTTTTATTATATTGAAGGGAATTTTAAATAAAAATATTTTAATATGTATTTGCTAATGTCATTGGGTGTTAATTTTTGACCTATTTAGGATAATTAGTTTGAAGGTTTGAGTGGGCATTCCAAACATTAAAAGTAGACCATTTTTGCAAATACTTTAACAGAAAAAAGCTTTTTATTATGTAGATTATTTTTCTTTTGCCCATAGGAAATTACACTTTAGTATAGTGTGTTTCTATAAAGTAATAGGATGATTAAAAAATATTCATTCGTTTCTTGATATTCTCATAAAATTCATCAATTTTAGAGTCCATTTCCTTAATTTTTCCCTTTGTTCTAAATTTGTTCGTTGCCCCTACTTAATTACTTTTCAGGGTCAATATCTGACCTTCCTATCCCTTCACCATTAATGTATTTTTTTTTTCAATCTACTGGTCATAACTTAAAATATTCAAGGAGTCTTAATCTTTAATAGTGTTTCTTTCATTCGATAAAGGTTAAATTTGTAGATATTCCTTTCTTGTATGCAAGTAAAAAATGAACCGACATTTGGAGTCTTTTGACATAGTAATTTGTTATTCCTTAGCAATTATAATAAAATATTTTGAGCGCAAGGTAATTTCATTTTCTAATTATTTGCCATGAATAATCAAAATGGATCAATAAGAAAGCTTGTTAATATTCTTATAATTAGAACTTAATAACTTAAGTCATTATATGACATACGTCAAAGTTTGTAGATGAATATGCCTTTCTAACTTGCATTGTGGATGAGTATAGAAAGTTTTCACGCAACACTAATTATCATAAAATATTTATGGTAAAAATGCCCGGAAATGTAAGTTTAACAACCATTTATCATTTAATATAATCATTTTATAATTATTATTATATTATATTATATATTATTATTAATTAAATAATAATAAAATAAAAAAAATACATAATAATAATAATAATAATAATAATAATAATAATAATAATAATAATAATAATCCACTCCCGACAATCCAATTTCATCAAAATGTTTATAGTTTAATGTTAATAAAAAGTTTTTTTTTTCCTGACAATTTATTCTACAGGTATATACGTTGTACTACGTACGTAAACCATATGTAATATTAATATCCCAAATAAATAAATAAGTATTTAATATTTGAAAAAACATATATTGAAATCACTATAGTTAGACAACTAATCCTTTTATCATATAATCGTATATTATCATATCATTTATTATATTATTATTATATATTATATATTATAATTAATTATTATATATTATTCTATTATATTATATTTATTATTATATATCCTATAATTATTTTTTTTTTTTATTTCTTATATCAACTTAGCCCTTGGTTCACCATATGACGGTAGGGTGCGGCAGAAATCCAGCCCAGAAATGAGATCTATCCGCATGCAAAACTTTGAGCATGCTCCGACCAGTAATTTATTGATTCCCTACAAACTATCACGTGCCTTTAGTCTCTCTTTACCACACGCCAAAACTAATTGTGTAAATCGTCCCCAGCACCAACATTGACAATTTTATTATTATGTAGGTGATCGAACGTTTATGAAAAATTATATATTTTTATTATTATTATTATATTATATATTAATTATTATTATATATATTATTTTTCATTTTATTATTATATTATTTTTATTATTATATGTCTGTCTGATCAATGTGACATAAACTCAAAAAAAAAAAAAAAAAATTTTATTATTTATTATTATTATGATATTTTATATAATAAATAAATATATTATTATTATTATATTATATTATTATAAATATTATTACATAATTATTAAATAATATCTTTTTTATTCATTCTTATAAGAAGCTTTTAATTTAAAAATATTTATAAATTTCTCTGATTACCAGATGGTAAAAATTATTTTTTGCTTTTCTAGGTTCAACTGTCTATTAGAACACATGTGTCTCATACCGCTAGATTCTGAATCCGAGTGAATTAAAACGAATCAAAAAACATGGCTATAAGACAAGGCTACGCACCAAAGGTGAGAGAAACATTATGCGACAACTGAAAGAAACATTATTCTACAACATTAAAGAAACTTTTGAGGTTTGAACATTTTATATTTATGAAGAGTTGGTTATCAAGAATATTTTTCCATTTATTCAAGCCAAGTACAATGGTTTAATTCCTACTCGTTGCCTGATAACCTTATTTAAAATTTCTACAATATAACCTTTAGCAGATATTGGAAGCTGGAATTCATGGAAGATCAGGGTTTGTGATTTGAGCAAAAAAAATATGACCAATCTGAGTGAGGCAACACTCCTCCAGGTAATTGGTATCTATGATACAAACGAACGACTCATTCGCCCTGTCAATGTATTGTTGTTATAATCATATGTTCCAAAGGGCCTGGCCCTTTTTTTCTTTCTTTTGACATGACCCAAAACTTCAATTCATCCAGTACACAGGCTTATCTTGACTCCCTTCTCATGCAAAGAATGGATTGTTTTGCTTTCTGGAAGTAAGATTGTTGCAAATGGAATAAAAGTTAATTTAGAAATATAACAATACTTTCTAATACTTAAAAATTCTAGTTTCAGCTGTCCTTCGTATTTTTACCCACTAATTAAGCATTACTGGCAATTTTTCCTCATGTTTATATCTGCTCAAAAGGTAGAAAGAGGATTGTAAAAACTGAACTAGTAGTGATAGTATGGACAAATTTTGATCTTATCATAGTTTATTTAGTTTTCGTGCAGTGTATATATATATTATATATATATATAATATATATAGATATATTATAAATATATATATATATTACATATATATATATATATATATAGATAATATATATATATATATTATAAATAATATATATTATAATATAATTTATATATATATATTTAATATATATTATATAATATATATATAATATAAATATCAATATATTATAATATTATATATATATAAATAATATATAATATATATATATTATAATATAAATATAATATATTATATATATATATAATATATAATTATATATATATATAATCTCATATATATTATATATAATATTAAAAAAAAGTTATCCTTCTTGTCCTACTAGATGGCATTGATGCTTACATGCAAGAAATAGAATATTTAAGTTGAAATAAGATGACTAAGTCGAAAGGAAGCACCCCTCCCCTTTTACTATCCCTTCCATACCCTTAATGAAGGCTCTCTCAGCAAAAAAAAAACAACGACCCCTCATTGTGTATCTCGTCACAATGTGTGTTATCTCCTGGCCAGCGCCCCCCAATCGTATACCCCCCGACATTCATCCATTAATTGCACGCTGTCTTCTACGCCTTTATTACTAATAGTTTTTTCTTCGTCTGCCAACAAGCAATTTTCATTACACGCACACCATTCAACATTCCCGCTGACCAAACCTACTATCACATCCTTTCAAACTATGACCAAACCATCTTAATACATTCATGTATTCTCTCTCGCCTTCTGTACACCACACAATTCCTAACAAGTTCATCCTCAATTTTATCAATTCGTACATCCTAACACGCCTCTTAAATTTCCAGACCTGAAACAATTGGACTAGATCTAACCAACATTTAATCATAGTTTCACTTTACACATTAACACAGGTAAAAAACATACCCTCCATGCAAAACCATAGTGCACTCATGAAAAAATCCATTTTTTTTCTCATCTATTCTACATTCATTTTCTCTTCTTTTCCTACTACACGCACATATGGCTCCCTTTCATCCAACGATCCTTCAATTCTCAAATTTAGATTCAGATGCTTGATCCAATGCTCACCATGGCCAAACTATGTATTCACACATGCGACTATTCTCCTCACTACCAATCACTATCTTTTTCTACATTTACTTTCAAAACCCCACCTTTACGCACCCTTGCCAAATCTCTCCATCAACGCTTAATCTCAATTTCTGAACAAACCAAATATCCTTACAAATAAGTCAGGCAAATCAACACCTCTTCCCATTCTCCTATTAGTCTAAATACCTTTCCCTATCACCCCTATCTCCCCCTTCCTCTAATTCTTTATTAATTTCAATAACAAATTAAAATTAACATAATCGAGACAAGCGCATCCCCTATATATATATATATATATAGTATATATAATATATATATAATATAATAATATAATTATAATATATAATAGTATATATATAACTGTAAATAAAATAATAATATGAAAATGTATAGTTATGTTTTCTATATGGATTAGAGTAAGTTGGTATTAAAAATATTATATATAATATAATTTAATATATAATATAATATTAATATATAGAATATATATATATAGATATATATATATAATATAATAATATATATATTATATATATCGAGTATCAAACTGCAGCTGATCAGAATATAAAAAATCTTAGTACTCTATTGTAGTTACAGACATATTTCTCAAAACATTAACATGCTCCGTCAAATCCATTACTTATCTGACTATCATACTTATATTTCAATAGAATATATAATACTGTATTAAAAAGTATACTATGGATCGAATCTTTACTTTTCCTTCTATGACTATACACAGCCTTTTAGTAGTTAAATTTCAATCCCGGAACATTCTTTATATATACAATCGTTACTTTCATCCGATCCATCACCACAATCATTATCATGATCACACCTCCATTCCTTGTAAATAAATTAAATATAGAAGAGGAAATGGTTCAAGTGACCGATTTATCTTACGCTTGATTATACTGAGAGAGTTCACATAAGCCTATTTTATCACAATTTCCAATTGAGTTCCGGCAAATAAAATATCGTTCATAAACTACGACCACTTCAAGTTAAATACTATAGATCATAAATTACTTCGGGAAGCACCTTTTCTTACAGTCTATGTCTAGTGAATTGGATATCTTATTTTGTATTCTTCTATATATTGACCTTAGTTCAAATAAAGTATATGAAACAAAACTTGTAAGAACTGTATTCTCCTTAACTTACCATTACGATCCGAGTTATTCTATATACTTTATTAATTAAACTTCGGACAACTCCCTCTTTTCATAAAATATAGCCTTCTGTGGCAAATAATATCTCATATATAACCAAGTCGTGACTATCCATTCTATTCTCGTCACTCTAACTTATATAGATTCTGAGATTAAGACGTATATACACAGAATAGTATGTTATCTAAGTGAAATTACTTATTTATTGCTCTCGACCTTTATAATGGCATCGTATATCTATAACTTCTATCCCGCGATAAGTCATTTCTCTATCTATGTCATATATGACCTTAGCTTATATATAACCGGCAATACGGGTTAGTTATCTTTTACTATAATATATACATATATTAACACCTAGGCAACTATTATATACATATACTAAATGTGAATAATTCAATTGAGAGTAATCTACCCATGCATTCCTCATATTATTTCATCTATCCAAGACCAAAACCTACAGCTTGCTTTTTTAAAAAAACAAAAAAAGAATCGAAAAACCTGCCACCATCATCACAGCGTATAAATACCTATAACCATATAATAGGTTATTCTCATACCATCCCTACGTATAATCATTTCACAAGTAAATATATCATAGAACTCATTCTAGATGTAGAATACTCATTCTAGATGACCTAACATACGCCAACCGATATATATAAACTATTCTCAAAACAGTAACTTGTCATCGCACGCTTGACCTATTACATCAATCTCGCCTCAAAATCTTTGATGTCGAGATCTACCGCTAAGAGTCCCTTTATTTACGTTATATATTTACCCCTAGTCCGATCGAAACTTTAGACTATGCTGATTAATATAGTTATGTAATTATGGTCAAACCTCATCACCTACTATCACGCTTCCTATTAAGATTACCACATCAATAAAAATAAATATAGATTGGATCTCGTTATAACTCCTCGGACTTCTGTAAAAACCAAATATCATCGATACTGACTCTCACGACGCAGTCGACACTCATGCGCAGTATATATCTCTCAAAACCTCTAATAAGTAACTATAAAAGCCTCATTTTCGTATTACAATGACCAGCTTTGGCCCATATTTTACTGACATCTACTCATCACTAAATGACCAACTATTTCTACTACTTTCTCTCATTAGAGAACATAACTATCATGTATAACTGATATTTTTATTTCTATTTTCACTTTTTTCTTTTTCTCTTTTTTTTTGCATCCTCATCTCTATTTTTTCTTTTTCTGCTTTTACAATACTCTTTGCTGCCAACGCTGAAGATCGTCAACCACCACTGTTCTGACACTTGTTAAACTCATCTGCACATCAATTCTAGTAACCCCAAAGAAAAATACTTATTGCTGCCAAAATCACTGTTACCTCAGAGTTGCATTCTGCCTCTCGACCTTATATGGGACTGTAGCACTGCATCTGCTGCCCTTTCCGACCTTGTTACAACCATGTCCCACACATGTACTGTGCAGCAAGATTGCTCAAAATATTCGATCATTTAACGATATTGACTGGAATATTAGAGTGACTGTATTGGCAGTTCGTCTTCAAAAACGGCATACTCAATTACTTTTTGTGTATATATATATATATGATTTAAGAGGATATAACGATCCAACTCACATTGACGAATGGCCCTTGAGAATTTTTTTCTACCACATAACTATGCATTTTGTTTATTCTCTGAAGTCTTTTAGGTGAAAATGGCTTTCATCATCCATTATCAGATTGTGAATTAGGTTGATGTCTTTTTTAATTTAGCATAATTTAGCAGTTGCTGGTAATTGAAATGTTTTAATTCAGATATCACCTGCACCTTGTATGGATACTTCTATAAATGTGTTTGAAAATCCTACAGTAAAGTTCGTGAAATCTGAATTTCATGAGTGAGTTAGGTCATGTAAAAAAGTGCCTGTAACTTATTATGCAAAAGTTTATTTTAAAGTATTTAAATAATTTTATTACTGGATGAGTGATTATACTAATATACTAGGTTAGGCTTAGGTCGAATTATGCTAGATAGTTCTTGGTTTCAAGGAAGGGTTATGTCGGATATATCCTTTTAATTAAGCAGACGAAACCTTATTAGACTACAATTTAAAAAAAATTCATACATTTTCATGTTTCTTTTAATTCAAATTTACAATTATTGTATCTAAATATCATTTAAACAAATTATATTTTGTTGCTATTTTCCTGACTATTGAGTAATCCTAACGACGGGGAGGTTTCATGTTCAATCACAGGAGTCTTACCGTAGCTTTCTACAAGTGAAAATACCTCTTCCTGAATACTTATGATTTATCCTTTGAATGTTGTGGATAAATTGAGGAAATTATAACTCTTAATTTTTCCTTATGACTAAATAAGGTTTTGTCTTTATCCAATTTTTCATATCATATTAAAGGATTTTAAGCAAATTTCACTTTATCAATATTGGACTTGCCATTTTCTTTTAATATTTCTTTATTAATTTAGTTTTTTGCATATTTGCAAATTATTTCATATATCAAAGCATTGTATATACGCTATTGAATTGTTGAGTTTAAATGAGGCGAGGAAGAAAAAGTGCATAACATGAGTGAATAGCGGGTCCAAGGGATGAACCCACATTGACGAGATTTCATAGTGAGGGTCCATCACGGTCCCGGTGAGCTCTAGGGTGGATTTTGTGACTGCGAACGAATTCTCACTAAAAGATATAAAATGGCGGTAAGTTGGGCTTTCTTTTCGACTTTGCTAATATTATATGTTTTTAGTTTTTACTACTTTTCTCGTCTCTCGATATTGTGTCATGTTACGCCAACCTTACCCTCCAGTCTTGTTGAGAGAAGGTGTGTGAAAATTTCGATAAAAATTATAATTATATATATATTATATGTATTTAATTACATATAATTAATTCAAAAATTTTACTTAAATTAATATATATATATATATATTATATATATATCAGTATATTATGTAAGTTTTCATAAAATACGTATACCTGTACTTGTTAGTTGATACCATGTAACTTTCTACTGACTTGACTTGATCAAAATTCAAGAGTACTTGTACCTGTACTTGATGAAAAAATATACTTGAACCCAAGCCTGATAAATATATAATAATATATAATCAATATATATATATATAAGTAATATATACATATTATATATATATATTCTATATAAGTATATATATAATATATAATATTATATATATATAATATATATAATATATAATTAATATATATATATTAATTATAATAATATAAAATAATAACTATTATAATAAATATAACAGCTAAAAGGACCAAAACGAACTTTGAGCTTTGGGAATACCTTTATTAAATGTATTGCTGACTAGTTTCTTGTGAGCACAACTACAAACCATTCATCATCAGAGTTAAAAAATAGAATGAACTAGATAACAATGATTAGACTTTTACAATTTGAAAATTATAAAATTTCAAAATAGCGGGGCAAATATATAAAATATAACATTTCAGAAAAAAGCATTGTCAAATGGCGAAACCGGACGCTTGAAAGTTAATTTTAGAATCAAAATTTTTATTTAACTTGGGTTTGTTGTGCCATATGTCCAAGGATTCGACCAAATTGAGATCCGGCTCATGTTCAAAAATTCTTAAAAATTTTAAAATATTATATCATAATATAGGGTGATTGATAGCAGAGATGCGAGTTAATTAGCCGAATAGGCAGGGGGTGATGTAATTGCTCCAAAGCTCTGAAGGAAACACCTTTGTGCTCAGCCACGATGCCGTTGAAGAACTTCGAGTTAGTCTTCCCAATATATGCGGACATTAACATGCCACCACCAGTTATATTTAATATGTCACTCGAAATGATCAAAAATGGTAGTTGTAGTAAGTCTCTTCCTTAGACTTGAAAAATTTACCAATTTGTTGTCATTATTAAACAAATGCAGTTTTAGATTTAAGATGTCGGGCTTGGTATATGACTCTTTTAACATCTCTCCATTAACAAAATATTTCCTTTTCAATTTGGTAACTCACATTCCCCAAAAATGGCAACTTTGAGATATTAAAGCTCTTTAGGTGTACAGTTAATTTGGTCGGAAGAGGTTGTTGAAAAATTTAAAAGAGAGCTGTTTTCTAAAATATTTACAAATTGAGAAGATCCGGGTGACTGCAATTACGGATTGATTTTAGAGTAAGTTTAATTTCATCAGACAGATTAATATAAGACGAAAGAAATTTATATGCTCTGTCAAATAAAGTTTTCACCAAATTAATCTTTAATAAAGTGAGTAATAACTACTTGATTTGATTTTCAATTTAAAGTGGTCAATCCGGTAAATGTCAGCTTCCTATAAAACACTAGTCTGAAATATTTGTTCATTGTCCTTGTAAAATATTGATGTCAAGAAATGCCAGGGAATTATTTTATCTTACTACATCAAATAGTAAATTTTTAAATTTGCATGTCTAGAGTTGAAATAATGCAGAAAATCTCGATATGTTCTTAGATCTAAATTAGCAAGAAGGAACCTCAATATAATCTCCATTTATAGAGAAAGCTGGTCTAACTTTTTTAGTAGGGGTAACTTTGAAGCCAGATATATCAAAATGGCACATAAAATATATTACTAAGTGTAGGAAATAATGGAGTACCCATAGCAGTTCCCTCAATTTGCTTTTGTAAAAATTTCCATTAATAAAAAACATTATATCCTTTAGTAGCTATATATAATAACTCCTCAAAACTAGACCTATCCAGACCATTGACTGTTGCTGCATTAAAGGAAAAGAGTTAAGAATAAATGCTCCAGAGTTTCATTTAAAGGCACATTCGTAAATAAACTTTGGATATCAAAAATCGCCATAATAATTATCTGCATTTAGAATTTTTAAATCTCTGAAACAAAGAGAATGTATCCTATAATTCGTATAATACGTTTTTGGTTAGGTTTTTCCAAAATTGGGTATGAAAGATTTTTGAAAGATTATAATTTATTTAGTGGTCCGATTGCAGAAAAACTGGACGAATGGGTAAACAAGGTTTATGCACTTTAGGAAGGCCATATAAGAATCCCAGGATTTGCGTGCCCGCCTACGAATTAAAGGATATTGATAGATAACTACCTAGTTATCATATTACTGTTTTTAATTTTCTTAGGAGTCTATTAAGTTTTTCTTCAACTAGATGAAGAATTAGTTTAAGGCAATTACTTTATATGATGCTAAATTTTTGAATTTCATCAGAAAGGAGTTCACACTTCTAGACTTACTTCGTAGTTCTGTCCAATAATAATAATACCAACTCCTTTATCAGGTCTAGTTATTGACGAATGTGTCCGTGAATGATGGTAGTGTTCTTTTTATAAATTTTTTAAAAATCTTTTTTGAATGTTTAGTATTTCATATTGTTATATGTGTATCATTATGATGTAATATAATATATATATAATATATTATATATATTATATAATATATTCTAATATTATTATTAGTATATATATATATATTATATATACTATATATATATTATATTTATATGAGCAAGTACATTGCCTCTTCAACTAAATAATTTTCTCCACAAAATCAACGTTTCGATGGAAGCTCTTCTCGTACCATCCAGGAACGTGACAATGTTTATCGGGCGTGGAAAAACTCTCGTTCTCCTATCGTTGCAGGGATATTATTCAACGGACCAAGCGTGTTTACACTAAAACGAAGTGCGCTTATCCTTCTTTGGTTCTCCTACCGATGAAAAATTTCTTGGCCTCTTGGAAAAAAACATTTCTAATAGCTTCTGTAAATCTTCCATTCCCTCTCTTATCCGTTCTGACGGCTCTCTTGCTAACACTCCTTCTGAAAAGGTCTAATCTCTTTGGTCTCCATTTTTCATCTAATTCTACCCTGGAAGATTCCTGATCCCCTCATCCTGCTTTTCCTCTCAGGTGTCCCATGTCTCTACCTGTCATAACCCATGATCGGGTGCATGGGATTCTGTGGTTCAATGAACATCAAGAAGGTCAGCGGCCCTGATGGCATTAATCTCCATGTTTTGAGAGAGTATTCTTCTGCGTTGGTCCCTGTCCTCGTTCAGCTCTACTTTCTATGCCTTAATACTAATACTTTTCCTCAGTGCTGGAAGCGCGCTTATATTCAGCCGATCCCGGAAAAGGATAGCTTTCTAACTAACTAATCCTTCTAACTATCGTCCTATAGCTCTGACTTGTATTCTGTCTAAATTCTTTGAAACTCTCCTTAATTCTCATTTCTCTGTGTGTACCATCTTGCCCCTCATTCCTTTTCTTTCAGAATCTCAAGTATGGCTTTCGAAATTCGAGGTGAACTGGTGACATGCTTTTTTTCCTTTCTCATTAATATATGGTCTTTTGCCTTTAGAGACTATTGGGAGTCTTGTGTAGTTATATTTGAAATATCTAAGCTTTTTGTACCGGGCATGGCATGCGTCAATTCTCTTTAAGCTAACCCTCCTTTCTCTTTTCTCCTTCAATCATATTGCTTACTTCGATGTTCTCAATTTCTTGTATCAAGCATCATGAATATATATAGATATAGCGCCTCTTTGTTGATATAGCGACCTTCTCTCCCTCCTCTCTTATTAATCTCTTCTGGCTATGGATACAGTTTAGAAGATTCTGCTCTATCTCCAACTTTATTCTTACAATTCATCAAGGATCTTCTTAGCTCCACTTTTAACTTTGTTCAACTCTTCATTCTTACAATCATTTCAAATCTGTCCCCTCTTTTGCATCTAGAGATGTCTCTCGTCTACATCTCTCAAATTCAATTCTTTGCCGATTAGAGTCGTGGATCCAGTCTGGGATAATCTTAATTCTTGTAGAAATTACAAACTCTTAAAGGAATCTCAAACTTTCTTTTCAATCTCTCACACATCCAAAAAAAAAAAAAAAAAACTTGAGAGAAAAAAAAAACTTTCGATGATCTAGCGTTCTCACCATATTAGAGGTGATTGATAAATTAAAACTAGTGAATATTAGGTTCAATATAAAAGACGATACAATAAACATGTAACAAGCACGTTTCGAAATAAATCAAGATTGCTTTTACAAAAAAACCCCAAAAAAAATTTTTTCTTTTTTTTTCTTTTTGCCCCCCCCATAATGGGTCTATTTTACAATACACTTCCCTGATTAGTTATACCATAAAGGAGAATCTAGGCATTATTTGCATAACACATGGGTCATACGAGAGGAAAAGAAATTGTATGGAAATAAACAAAAGAATATGAAATAGATGGATATTCACTTTACTTTATTCCAGGCCTAAAAGGAAAAGAAGGGTGGGTGGCGTGGCTCTTTTATGTGTAAAAAGCATTATCAATCACTGTTGTAGTTGACTGACCATAAGTAAAACAAATCATAATGTTCGAACTCTTGCGGATTGGTAGAATGTCCTTTATGTAGAATAAATCATATAGAATCACGGACTATTTTTATAGACCTCCTGAGCCAGAATCAAGAATTATGACACACTGAAGGAAAATTGTGTGAAAGAAGTATGAGTAACAACATATCCCACCAGAAAGAAAACAGGTATGTAACTTAATGAGGTTGATTTTTAATTCTTTCCTGGATAATCTACAATGTGATCCTTGGATCTAATATGGACCAGAGCAACTCTTCATACTCACTCTCTATAAATTGGCTACTCTACCTTAGACAACTTTTGAGTCCACGAATGGCTTCATGAATAAACCAAACAAGAGACATGATGCACTGCAGACTTAATTCACTAACGATGAAGTATAGTGAATGAGGTAGAGTTGAGCGAGAATTTCAGGACCTTTAGTGACACCATAATCTATAATTAATCTAATTATGAATGTGATATTCTGGGCCCTAAGTTGCAAGGTAATAAGGAAAAGATTTTAGATTTCTACGAAATGGAAAATTTTAAGCAAATTTTGATTGAAATTCAGTCAGCCATGTTTTAAAAGATAAAAACCCATGAAGTGGAAAAGAGACAAAAATTAGGAATAAGTTAATAAGAAGAGGAATATCAATGGATAAGCGTAGGATGTTTTAAAATATTCAAGGGTCGTAATAGGGGAAGAAGATTTAGAAAAATTATAGAAAAATAGAAATGAGCTTTAAACCAGTCAATAAAATAATAATGTGAAAATGATAGAAATTATAACTCGTAGAAAGTAAATAGTAATAAGGACCTGAAGAAGTTTTTTAGTTTTTATATAAATCTTAAAAGTGAGCTTTTAGGACAATTGGTCCAATTTAACATATTGAGGAAAATTTAAAGTGAGTTCAGCATAAGAGGATTTGATCACAAACATTTATCAAATAGTTTATTTTTGCAATCTATAATGTTCTTTTCACTAGCAGGATTAAGATTAGATGATAGTTCGGAGACTAATAGTTCTCTTGTATGCAAGTAACAAATAGACTTACAGAATTTGAATATTGAACGGCTAAAATTATATATCAAAACGTCCTCTACTGGGAACCATATTGACCCAAGCTGAATTGATGCTGACAGGTACGAATGGCTATATATGGTAGAATTGCTGAGGAGTAGTACCAGCATAATGCAAAGGCTAACAAGCTTATCTCTAATAACATTTTGGTGACTGTTATCAGGACGGACTAGAAACAGCATATGTTGTGCCTATTTTATAAGAAACGTAGTAAGGAAAAAATTGGGGAAATTATAGTCCAGTTTTAGTTTCACCTTAACCATCTCTGATTGTAAAAGTTTCTTGGAAAAGTTACCGAAAGGTATATCAGGGATAATATCTTGAGAAGTATGACAAAAAGGTGTTGGTATGAACTCCCAGCATCATTTCAGAAAGGGAATACATTACTGAATACATTACTGACTGGATTGACCGATGGGACCCAGTCGATATTATATATTTAGACTTTAGCAAAGCCTTTGAAAAAGTTCCCACACATAAGGCTGATGAAAAAGTATATTGCCAAATGTGGATGGAGTGGTACATGGTATTGATTAAAGAGGGAGTTGTGGATATAGAAAACAGTGCGTACAAACTAATATGGGCAAAAAGTCATCATGATAAATAGTGAAGAGTGGTGTCTCACCAAAGGTCCAGGCTGGGGCCACTATTCTTTCCTCATATATAAAAATGATTTAGCACCAAGGACTAAATGCCTAAGGTGTCCAACTTTGCAGATGATACCAAATTTTTTATTTTTATTTTTATTTAAATAAAAATAAATTAAATAAATTAAATAAATTAAATAAATAAATTAAATAAATTAAATAAATTAAAAAAAAAATTAAATTAAATTATATATATTATACCCGTATAAAGTCCCGCACCGCACCGCACTGCACGCACCGCATTCCGCACCGCACCACTTCGCACCCGCTTCTTGCCTCCAATAAGCTTCGTTTCGATTCTCCACCTGGTCGCTGAGAAGGCGACTCCGGTGTCAGTGCTCCCGTGCTGAGTCCGTGTTTCTCCCTGTATATAATTAATATATAAACTCACTATTTATATATATATTGAATATATATATATGATATAGTTAATATATATAGTATTAAAATAATAATTAATATAATTAATATATATACTTATTATATAATATTAATATAATATATATAACGTATACATATATAATATAATATTTATATTAACATATATTTAAATATATAATAATTATATAATATATTATAATAATATTATAATTCAAATTAAATATTATTAAATAATGAGGTATGTAGTGTAGTGTAGTATGTAGATAATAATTATATATATAAAATCCTATAGTGTTAAATTATAGGAGTAGAGAGAATTAAGTTTTCCTTTATATCGCGCTCACTGCTCCGGCTCCAGCCTTAGTGCTCGAAGCTAATATATATCTGACATAGGGTCTTAGTAGACACGTATACTACGTAAATATCTTCCGCCGTGTGAATAACAATTCAGTGAAGATGATCACCTCGGAGTTTATGTTTAAATGATGTAAGCATATTAAAGATATAAGTTTAAAATAGACTGTATAAAACCTCTCAGATATCGTGTTAGTGACTTTTCAATATTGAGTTAACATATCCCCCCGCATATCCTGATAGTATCCATAAATAGATGGTGGTACGCAACACCCTCTATATATTCCACAAACACAAATTCTGAGAGATAAATTATAATACATATATTATATATAATAATATATATATTATATACATAAACTTATATACTTGATTATATAATAAGTGTACGTTATTAAGTGGTCATGACTAATTTGGTTAAAGGATTTACAGAGTATGTGAGTTATTCATTATTGATAAGAAGTCTCTACTATATATGGTGAGAGAGTTTATCAGGTATTATCTAGGTATCTTTTAATAAGGCTTCCGGCTTGACGTTCATACTCCGTTAAGTTCAGATAAATCCACTCAAAGATACGAATAAAATAATAAAATAAATTAATTTAAACAACATTGTGTGTCTCATTAATATTATATATTAAATATCTATAATAGGTTATCGAGTCCTGTAGATCTCCCTTATAAAAAGAGGCGTTATAATACCGTATAATTAATATGGTGTCTTAGGAACCACTCATTAGTGGATATATAGGTTCGGACTGAAAAAAAAGAGCATACTCAAATATAGCTGCAAAATACACTCATGTGTCTGAATAAGGAGGAAGGTAAGTAAGGTTATTACTTAAATGTATAATAGGGTGATATAAGGATAGAGATAAATAAATGTATAGTGAGAATAGTGAGTGATAGTATTAGAGTAAGGTAATATGGTTGTTAGTGACTAGAATGCAACCGGTTTGCTGGGCTCTCTCAGAGTGTGCGGTGTACCGAATATAAGTATTAATTATTGAATAATAATTATATATATTGTGTTATAGTAAATGTAGAATCTTGAAATTATAAAGGAATATATTTGGTGTTTATACATTTTATAATATATATTATAATATATATTAGTTATTTATCAGGTGGACTTATCTATTAACTATGACATTCTAGGTTAATATAATGAAAAATAACTCATAAACTCTCTCGGATTTCAAGAACCTATCATATAAGATAAAAATATAATAAATATATAACAAAGTTATAATATTACATAATAAATAATAAAATATAAATATAAATATAATTTCTTTATTACTTTTTTATAAATTAATAACTATACATAATTAATAAAAAGACCTAACATATTATCCTCACATAATCTACTCATCCGAAAAATGAAAATGCCATAACCATTACTACAAACATTAACCTATAACATTCTATATAATACTTAAGATCGTATGAATCCACTCTCAGATTTCTTGAATATCAAGTATCATCAATTTTTATATTTATACTCATATTTAAATAATTGTTATCCACATACTATTATTATACCATTAACCCATAAATATAAAGTCCATATAAGTATATATAATCAGCTAATCCAGTATATAAATCAATCCCATCATATTCCCAGACACCCACTCTCGTTCACGTACCTGATCTATATTTGTAAATCTATGATTCTAATATGTCTCATTCATAAGTCACTATATTCGAGTAATCTATTTGTAGATAACATAACATAACAAAAACTAAAATTCTTATATATATATATACTCACTGTAAAGATACTCATAATTGAATAAATGTCGCTATGTCGCTTCTTTTTGCACAATAAGTTTATACAGGCTTTTAACTTAAAGCTAATAAATACATAAGCGGTATCTATTATATGTGAGCGCAGATTTCCTAAGTGGTTGATCTCCGATTATAAACTCATCATTAAGGTACGTGAGTCATATTCTGGCGCACATTACTCCCTTTATGGTAAGACTATAAGGGATATAAAACGGGTTTAGGTTTAAGATTCGGATATTAGACTCGATTAAAGATGGTGTAGCTTAGGTTTAGCTTACCCACCAGTAAATATTAAAATGGTTAATTACCCTAAAACTATATATAACAAAATTAGTCAATACTTACTCTCACTCATATTAGATTATTTGCTCCTGGAGCGTAACTTATCTTTCACACACCACTCTCATTAGAATTACAAGACGTTAATCTCTATATATATCAATAAACTATAATATTTATACATTATTTATACATTATTTAAAAGCTTATAAAATAACTATAAATTTAAACAAAATTATTATCACATAACCTTTGTGTAAATTTATATACATATACTCAGTGATAAGTAAGCGAATAGTAATGGTCTAAATACGTAACAATAGTTTATTTCATCATATATATATAAATGTCCAAAATAACATTTGCCAGAAACTAAAGAATATATGGAGGTTATACTAATACTCGACAAATAACACTGGGAGCTTACATTATAATAGCTAAATAATTGGAATAAACTGCATAGCATTAACATAATAGGTATCCAATCTATTATCACACAGTTAAAAGTAACTAAACAAGACATACAAAAACATATACCAGTCACACTTTTATAATACGAAGCATATATTCAAAACATTATATATACCCTTAAAATCATCCAACAACAGAACAATGTTAATTTTACATTAAATATTTAGTTTTTTTCACCAAATAGAATATTTATCTAATATACCTTATACCTTAACCATCATAATACCTTTTAAATTGATGTAATTGATATAAGACAAATACAATAAAGTAAA
>JABUQX010071291.1:0-14384 GCA_015478945.1 Trachelipus rathkii | reverse complement strand
ACTGTCAATTGACCGTTATGGAGTATTACTGAGTCCCGTTGACTAAATTGAATTTTTTTTATGTAAATTAAAAAACATTTAAAAAAAAAGTTCGTTTAATTAACTTTTTGAGCTTTAGCAATTAAAAATAAATTACAATTTAGTTATTCAACAGTTTATTTTGTTAATATAATGGTTTCTATATATTTTATTTAAATTTAAATATTAAATCACTTTTTTATTAATATATATAATATATATATATATATATATATATATATATATATATATATATATATATATATATATATCCTAAAAATATATATAGTATATATATAGTCAGTTTGGTTTCAACCTCATATCACTATAGATATATTACTTTTTCCCATGAAACGAGTGATGTAAGTATTCTCTAATATTAAATAATAATTAAATAATAATAATAATTAATAATAATGACTATAACAATAATAATAATAATAAAATAATAAATAATAATAATAATAATAATAATAATAATAATAATAAAAATAATAATAATAATAATAAATATATATATTATAATAATTTAATCATATGAAAATGAATAATATATATTATATTTAAATGTGAGTAGAAATGATGGAGAGAATACTGTTTTGTTAGTACTAGCGTTATATACGATTTTTTACTTAGGTCTTATATTGGACTCTAGGGTACTTTTATAAAAAGCTGTAAGATTCTACGCGTTTGCAGAGTAGATATGCGACAGAGTGCTGAGCCTCTTTTTTTAAATTTAAGTTAATAAAGATGTCATTGACATTTGAATAAAAGAAGTTAAAAGAAAGGTTAGCAAAATGATAAAATCGATATGATTGGGAACTTACAAGGTATCTATTTTTCCCTTTTATATCTTCTAGCTATAAATTCTCTTACACTTTAATTTGTCCCATTTCTCTCTTAATATACTTAATAAGTAAATTTATTTTATACATTTTCAATTTTTCCTCACATTGTTATTATTCTGAATCGTCGTCTGGAGTTCAATCATGACGCCGATCACAAGCAAAGATCTCTCAGAGTATCTTTGCGAGTCACCCCGGACTCAATCCCGTTCATCTTCTTGTTCCGACCTTCTTTTTAGTTTTGTCCGATAATATTTCTCTTTTCTTTTCTTTTCCTTAAATCCACACATGACTGCATAAATATATTACCAGTTTCGAGCGTCACTTAGTACCATATATATTGTTTGCGAGATACTCTCCTGTACCGATAGCTGTGCTATAATATCGTGTCTCACTTGCAAAAAAGAAAGATAGTCTTATTCAGAGGCATATATACACTCACACTTTGATTCTTTCCTACATATATAGAGAGTGCAAATCATTCCTTAATAGCATAACAACGTATACTAGGTACTATAATCTTTCACTCCACTTCTTTTCAACTTATTTAAGACTAATATTGTTGCTCGTTTCTCATATTACATCATCCGGGGTAGAGATGTAAAAAAAAAAAAAAAGAAAAAAATTTAGATAGTCTTTCTATGTATTCTACTTTCACAGCAATACATATTATACTCTATGCACTATATATGATATAAGTCAACTTCTTTTCATAATCCCCTAAAGACTAAGTATCTTGTGGAAAAGACTAGCCTACGACAACCTTTTCCAACGCTAAATTTCTCGAAAAAATAGAAGCATTCTTTCTGTATCAACGTGTTACAAAGTATCGCCCTGTAGCTCTCATTTGTATTCTATCTAAGATGCTTTGAAACTTTATTACAGATATTAAATTTTGATCAAATTACAAGATAAATATCTGAAAAAACACGCTAGGACATTCTGTTTTGTCACAAGTAACTGATTAATGACAAAATTTCGAGCAACTAGAAAGTTTCGACTGACGATTATATACATTACCTATATATATCTATTAACAGATATTTTAAGGCGAGAATTTTATTTCGACTTCTTATATGGATACTTACGAGTGCATCATTAATACTTGAGTTGATTTTAGTGTCAACATTGACATATCACAATAATATAACATTTTTGCCGAGTGGTGCACTAAATTTTTTCTTGCAGCTTATCCTTATGGTGCCTTTGAGTGTATTCCTCCTTTCTCTATTTTAGTTCATTTTATTATTGCTTACTTATAGTCTAGCTTTCTTTTCCAGAATCGCTCAATATCGGGCTGTTGGGTGGATGGGGCGAACTTCTTCTTATCTTTTCTTCAATAGTGTGTTGTTTCCTCAGGTTTCTGTCTTATTTCAAATCATATATCTTTTTTATTAATATTCTTACTTTATTCAATTAATATAGTATATCGATTTTATTAACTCTAGCACCTCTATACTCTATTATTTCATTTCGTTAATTTCTGATTATTATTGACTATGACATCTCATCAATTTCGGGTTCATTCATATTTTGTTTTTGTTTACTCTCACTTATTATTATTTATACTATTCTATTGAATTTATGTCCTTCTTCATGTCTTTTATTAAATCACTTTCCTAGATTTTAGTTTATCTACTCTGATTAATTGTATAGAATCTAAACTATTGATTGATGATAAATTATTTAAATTCTTTAAATATAATTCATCTCAATACATTATTATCAAAATTTCATTTAATAAACATTCATTTCTTATACTTTTCTGTTTTCACTTTATCTGAGTACGGATTTTTTAAAATATAGATAATACTGGACAATTAGTTATGTATAATATAAATATCAAATGATAGTATGTTTGTATTTATCCATTATTTATTATTTTATTAAGAAACTATAAATATAATAATTGTATCTATTTGGTAATATCTACTCTACATCACAATCATGGTTATGCTAGGACCGTGACTTATTACTACTATTTCCTCAAAGACTTGATTATTAGTTTCTGGGTCTATCAAGAATCTCGAGCGACATTATAATACCAGACCCTGTAGTGAGGCCCTTGTTCTTCGATCCCCATTAGAAGTGTGGCGCACGCGCAGATGCAGATATATACGAGTTGAGTTACGTAAGGGTCCACTAAACTATTGGGTTAATCATTGAGTAGAAAAACATCATTTGATTTATTTTAATTATCATGTTAATTATGCACACTTAAATTAAATTTTAAATATCATTTAATGTATAACTGGGAAAAATCAGCTCATCCCTTTTACTGCCCTCATCTATCATTTATATTTATATGGATATAATTTATATATTCAACATATGATTATTATCATATTTTTTTTACACCTCACATAATATGATTTATAATACTAAATCATATTAATATAATAATAATATTTAATTATAATCGTGTTGCAATAATACTTTTTATTTATATTAAAGTTAAATTTATTATTTAATTATTTTATATAATATAATTAATTTATATTTTTATAAGATTATTATAGTATTTATTTATACATACTATTGATTTATTTAATTATTATTATTAATTATTATTAACTGCAAAAACTTGTTATAGTTAATTATAAACGGTTTAAAAGTTTTTATGACATTTATGAAATATTTATTAAATAATAATATTATATTATAGTAATATAGTATTTCTTAAAAGGCAAACTTATAATATATATTTTGCAAATAAAAGGTATATATTATATATATATATCTATATATTTAATATAAATTATAATAAATTATAGTATATAATATTTTTTAGTATAATATATATTAATATTATTAATATTGAGTATATACGGTAATATTAAATTAAGGGATGCGCTGTATCCTAACTATAATTTGAGTTAGCTTTTGTACTTATTAGGGGTAGGTATATCTGCACGAGGACTATAAAAGTAAGTATATGTAAGAGATAGTATAGTATAACATGCAAGCACAAAATTAATTTTAAAAAAATATATAAAAAAAAATATATAGAAAAACTATAATGATAATTATTAATATTTCTATCTAATAAAAGAGTTATTAAACCAAATATAAATATATAACAATTTTGTAAAAAATAATTACTAATATAAAATACATTTAAAAAGAATTTTAAATGAAATTAAAAAAAAAAATATTTTTTTTATTAAAAAAATATTAAAAAATAATTTATCAATATAAAATAATAAAATAAAATAAATAATATAAAAAAATTAAAACTATTATTTTTAATTTTTTTTATAATATATTTAATTTTTAATTTTTTTTTTTTATTTTTACAATATTTTTGTTAAATTTAATGTTATTAAATTATTTTTTTTAAATTTTTAAAATATTTTTTTAATTTTTTTTATATTATTATTATATAAATATATATACATATTATAAAAATTTGGCTGCCAGTTGTATATGTAACCTTATAACTAACTTAGTTGAGAAACGCTAGGTTTTATATATGAGATCTGATCTCGAGACTTTACCTCCTTAATTTATCTCAGTTGCTATCCACTATTAACATAAAGTACTCAATTCTATATATATACCCTAATTTGATATGGGTATATAAGTACTGCTCTTAATATATTCTTGGGGGGTGGATTTGTGTACTCCGCGATCTACTTTGTGGACTTATTGTCTTAAGACTGCGTCGATTATTATAGTCCATACGGCCACAAAAAAAGTAAAACATAAACTTTATTTGCCATTCTTCCAGTTCGCTTTGAACACTCTATATGTTGTACTAGGTCACACGATGTTGTAATTAGCTTATAACTACAATCTATATAAATAACAAGAGGTATAATACGCTATAGTGAGCTAGCTAATGTAGCTCGATGAGTAAAACTTATCACTCTAGCGTTAACCACCACACTTTTAACGATCGCCTTCGTAGCACATAATATATACTGGAGTGTTTTGAAGCTGACAGCTACGGTGATATTGTGTTGATAACATATTGGTAACTATCGTACAGGCTTACTATGTTAGTATTTTGCTGTGTGAGTAGCTATCTTACTTATTCCCATCACACTCATCAAGATTGTTTCGAACAACTCATCTCAGCAGCTGTATTTTCCATAACATTTAAAGATCATTCCTACTTCAACTTTTAAATAGCCTGCGTCTGTATGTACTCATATATGCGTAATTTGCGCAGACCAGATAACAATTTTCCGATTGGGGAGAAATGTGTTCCAAATTCTACGTCACTTTCTCAGGAAACGATAACCCTCATTAATAAGCTATTTCAGGTACGATATGAAAATTCTATATAATAATTGAATAATTAAAATTGTATAATTGAATTTAAAATTAAATCTTCTGGATTCCTACACTCACATCCAATAACTTATCAATTATCAGATTATTACCCAGTAATAAAATCTTTCACTTTATTCACTATATAATACTTCACACTCAAATGGATCATATGTCGCAACCACACGAATTTTGATAAAAATATCAAACTTTATAAATTAGTAACCTTTAGACTTCTATAGACTCATATCAACACATTATAAACAATTACTACCATAATCCTCGTACCACAACTACATCTCATCAGATATATTAGCAAAATCCTATCTATCACTCACCCTCTCTATTACCTATTATTACCATACTATATAAGCAAACACAAAACCATCAATATTTCACATACCACACTAACTCTATTTTCTCCGATTTCCTTTCATCTTTGTTTACTAATGTCAACAGTGAGTAAAGCAAATTTCAAGAAATGTTGACCCTTTTCTTAAAATAACATCACTTCAATACTCTCTCCTCATCTCCTCAACATTTATTCCACTGACTATATTATTACTCTTACTATATTAACACGATATACTAATTAATCATAACAAGTCATTTCGACACACATGGAGATCATATATCGTGAAAAGAACACTGGCATCTATCTGCACTATTTACGATCCTCTATAATACTACAAGACAAAGTATTGAGACAAAATTCCTCCTAAATAATAGAGTGGAACGTTTCAATATAAAACAGACTGATCAATTGTATTTAATTTTATTTTTCAAGTTTCTCTATGTCCACTGTTACGGAACACTCATGTGTAACCACGTAAGTAAAATTCAATAATAACTTAAAAAAATTCTCACTGTCGTGACACGCCATAATATTCCTGAACAACTTCAGCCTGAACCGGTTAGACTATATCATTTAGAGAAAACTTTTACGAGAGAGTGTTATAAATAAATTATATGAGTAAAATAGATAGAGAAAACAAAGAATATTTTTTAAATTTTTTTTAAATTTTTGAGTATTTGACAATAATGTCAGCCTTAATATGACGTTAGACTATTATCAAAATCTTAAAACCAACTTCGATAGACCAACAAATGGAGAAAATTATTCTAATCATCGGTAAAAGGTAATATCTGGAATGTCCAAATAATTTTATAAAGAGTAAAAGGGAGATAGTTCTTGTAATTTTATTCTATAGAACAGGGAAAAACCAACTAAAAGTAAGCATAAATCCAAGCCGTGAGATAAGGTGTAGTATATTATGAGAAGTTTCTATCCATGCATAATAAAAAGATATATATTTTAGGTACATATACACATATAGTAACACTCACCATATATTATATCATCTAGAAAATGTAATGTATAACTTATTATCCAATGAGTAACCAGCTATATCATTCTAACATGATCACATGACAAGGAGAGCATAGAGATTTTTCTATCTAGAACTTAATTGTCACAATCTTTCATCCAACAATATTAATTATATTATTCTCTATAAAGTAGAAAAATATTTTAATAAAGAGAAATAAATATTTGGCAAATTCAACAGTGAAAATGTTATATCAGCATGATATCGAGAATTATTCTCTAAGTGAACTTACCAGATATATGAATTTACTAGCGCTTTCTAAAGGGCTTTATATGTATTTTGAACGATATCAGTTAATACTATTATAACAGCTAACTTATCAATTAAATAGTTTATAAAAGAATGGAACGTTAACATCCATTGAAAGTATTTCCTAGGTTCTCATTTGGGTATTTAGCATAATTAGTATGAGTCAGAAATAATTTAATGTTAATTGTAAAGTTGAGAAAATTCCTCCTTAAACAATAAATACCATTATTGATTACCTCAGATGTTATATACTATACATATAACATGATAATGTATTAGAATCATATATATTTGCAGGATACACAATGATCTTTTCTTAATTTTTATTAATTAAAACTATTAAATATATGATTTATATTTATAGGATATCTCGCAGGATAGTTTAAAAGTAAATCAATTATTTGTTATAAACACATTTCTATCATTTAAGCTATATGTATATGATAACTTAAAAGAATTACAAAGAGATACTTGTGAGGTATCCTACATTGACTAAGTCCCACTATTATGCCAATTATCAAGATGTTTATTAATATACAGTGATATAATATATTAGGAATTAAGTAATTACCATATTTCTTATTGGAAAATAAATTGATAATGTTACTTCAATTTGAATGGATAAGTTAATATTAAAGGAAACAATTCAAATCTAATATTTAAGCTTTGGACTGCTAATATAAATGCAATAATACTTAGAAAAAAATTCTTAAAGAGTATTTGCTAAATACTAATTATTTCTAATAATTAGTAACATGAGAAACGTTACAATTCCTAAAAATATATAGTTATTATTAATATAATCAATTTATTCAAAGTTCAATGATTTTCAAATGCCAACAATGGTTGGTTTCCAAGAACTTCAAACGAGATTTAAGTGAGTTATATATTTTATGAATTAAAAAAGGTAAGAGAAAGAGTATTAATCAATAATTATTACAAGAAAATATACAATAGAGTAATAATTGTTTTTTAAGTAAGGCATATCTTCCATTATTTATCATATGATATACGTTTTATTTTTCTAATGATAATAAGATGAAGAGATAATTTTCAGATACTGTAATAAAATAGGTATACAGCTTTGAAGAAATAATGGACAATTATAGAAATTATTTTACAATTTAGGAAAGTGATATATATATACAGATCACAGCTACAGAAGAATGTATCAGGCGATTAAGTCAATCCATTCCAATTTATCAGACAACGAGCATATCTACAATAAACTGTAGATATTTGCTCATAAGTTAACCTCTATAAAATATAATCAAATCAGGAAGTCATTAAAGAAAAAGAAATATGCATAAAAGTTACTTAGTTTATTTTAATATAAGTATTTAGAATAGAAAGTGAAAAGATAATATATATATATAATGACAGCACGATAGATATGAACTAATTTTATGATTTAAAAAGGAAAATATAAAAAGAAAAATTATAATGGCTCTTCAAAATCATTATATTCATAAATGAAATTGAAATTTATTTTATATCACATAGATTCTAAGCCATTTTCTAATCTTGGAAAAAAAGAATTAACTTAGCATGTAAAAGTGACCAAAGCAAAATTTCCAAACATAGCTAAGTACTAAAGTTCCCAAAAATATTAATATACGCCTTACCTAGTTTCTCACCCTAATTAATTATATATTCAGAGAGAGAAATTTTTTCATTTCAATCACCATATGATATTTGAGGTGAGAAAATATGTATTTAAAATAAATTAATTGCGAGTTTATTAGTGCAAAACAATAATTCATTGAATATTTATGTAATTCCACTGTATTGAAATGCTACACCAAGGCTTATATATTATATTTTTAGTTAATAAGCTAGGGGCTAATGGGTTAGTAAAATAAATCCCTTCCTATCAGTTTTATATTTTCTTTTATTATCAATAAAAAAAATAAGTTTTACATATATAATTAGTAATTCCGGTTTACGGCACGGAATTATTATTTTACCAAAAATTTCTAGGCCTAGGACCTATTGAGAACCAGTAGTAAAATAAAAAATTAGTCACAATAATTCTTTGTTACCAAACATTTTCTTTTTCGAATCGAGCTTCGAAAGGCTAATCAGGAATTCCTGGTACAAAAAGGATCGCCTTTTGCTACCAAATTCACTTATATATAACTACCAAGCCGTACCTTAGTCTATCCATTCTACGACACGCAGGAACATTACAATGTGAGGGCAATTTATATTCTTCCGTCTACACGTTATTAATGGATTATATTAAGGGATAGTGAATGTCTGTAAGTATGTTGTCTAGAAGAGAGGGTGTGAGTAGGAATAAGTATGTGGGATATAAGTATATGTATGTTAATATGGATTAATGTATTGAGTACTGGAGTATAGAGTGTTGATATAAGATAACGCTAATAACAGAAAAGGCAAATACCAATTTAAGGCACTGGATAATGTCAAATATGAGTGGAACTACCCCAAATGTATGATATAATATATATATATAATATATATATATTTAAGTATATATTAATATATATATATATATATATATTATATATATATATAATATATATTATATATCTATATTTATATATATTATATATATATATATATATAATATAATATAATATATATAATATAATATTTAATATAATATATTATATAATATATATTATATATATATATATATATGAATATATATATAATTAATAATATTATATATTAACCTATATATATAATTATATATATATATTTATATATATATATAATATATATATATATATACTATATCACTATATATAATATATTAATATAATACTTATACGCGTTATATAAGTAGTATATATTAATAACACTTTGCTGTTGATTAAATGCCTATAATTATGATATAGTGATGTGATATAGTTATTTTGGTTAACATAATATAAAATCTATCTTTCTATTTTACTATTTGAATATAGATTAGTCTTAAGTAGTATTTGAATATGATTGTGCAAATTGAGATATTTTAGAATAATTCACATTCTCATATTGAATAACAGACAATAATAAGTGAGAAGACGGAAAAAATCTGTCATTACTGACACGATCATATATTATAATATATAATTATGCGCGAGTTTTCTGTCTCGTAGACACTGACATCGAGGATATGTGTCGGAGATATCACATGATCTGCGCCTTCGCCCAGTCACTAAACGATTATATATAGAAAAACATAACGTTATCCTAATAGATAGCCATACGAGGTGAATAAGCACTCACTTACTTAATAATTCCTAACGCTATAATCTACCGTGAACATCAAGATACACACACACACATATTATATTATATATCATATATATATTAATAATATTAAATAATATATGATTAATATATATATATATTAATATATATATATATATATATAATATTAATAAATTATTATATAATATATATTAATATTAATATATTAATTATATAGTGATAATTGTTATAGATGAATAAAAGATGGATATGAATGATATAGAGTGATATGTATAGGTAGATAGGAAGTATTTATTAAATGATAGAAAGGTGACTGGTGCGTAATTATCTTTATGAGTGAGATGATATAGGTGAACTAAGTTTAATTGAGATAGCTAATAAAGTATATTAGCTATAAATGAGTAATGTGTTTGACTATACCTGTGTATAATTATATTAAATAGTTGAAACTATATATAGATATGGTAATAGGATGAGTTATAGATCTAATAGGTACAACTGAGTTTCATGAATGACAATCTTTAGGTGCATTATATGATAGTGTAAGAAGATAATTGATAAAATGAGGAATAATGCATTAGGTGAGATATTGTGATAAGGTAGGTTGAAGTATAAGTCAGAGCGTTAAAATAAGTAAGATATAAACATGAATAGAGTTACATTGAGATGTAATTTTAGTGATTCAATATGGAAAGAGTATAGATGATAGTCATTGTTAATAGCGTAATGTTATACATGTGTGTGAATATATGAGTGTGCGTGATTAGTCGACTAGAGCTGAGTTTGAGATCAAAGGAGTAAAATAATTTTGCGGACTATTATCAGATAAGAGAAAATGCACTATAAAGAGTAATATCAGAGAGTTTCTATCTCTGAATTCATCTGCAGCATTGCAAGAAGAAAGGTGAATAATAGGAATGAATGGCAGGGGTATTTGTAAGGGGCTACAGTTGCCAGGGATGACCCCACATTAACGATATACCACAGTGAAGGTTCATCGCAGTCTCATGAAGCCCTAGGGTGGGTTTTCTGACTGCCAACGAGTTCTCACTTAAAGGTAAAGCGGACAGTAAGGGAGGGGGGGGATTTCTTTATGACTTGCATCATGTTCCTTCTACTATTCTGTTTCTGATGTATGTTGCATTAAGCACGTCAACCCCAATCTGGGAAAAGGAGGTAGATAATAATGATAATTTTATATATATATTACTATATATATATATATTAACTATATATATAATTATATATATATATTATATATATTATATATATATATATTATATATATATATATAATATATATATAATATATATACATATATATATATATATATACTAGCTACCTTTTCGATTCGACTTTTTAAATGCTTAAATTCCACCTTATTTAGACCCCATTCTAGGTTTGCTGCTAACTGTATTGGATTACTGTGAAAACATCTAGAATTAATTAATAAAACATGTCTCCAGTTTTTTGCCATTTTTTTTAAATAAAATCTGCAAGAAAAAAATAAAATCATAAAAATCTGCTAAAAAAATTAATACAAAACTTCAGATTACTTTTATTTTTTATAAACTTTCAAAGAGAATGGCATAAGCCTACTAATTAATATACATAGTTAGCTTCTTATATTAAAAAAAATGCCATAACTTTTTTTCAATTTATAAAGTTAAGTCCCTCTCATAAATAGATAAACCTTGGAACTCTAACTTAATTAGTTTCTGTAGGTTATTCTAGTTCCAAGGCAAATTTTCTCATAAGAGGTAGTGAAAAGTGGTTTAATACATTCCCAGACTCCTAAAATACTTATGTTAACTCCCAAAATCAATAATTTAAGCTACAAAAACAAGAGTAAATGGCCAAGTTAATGCCTAATAACATGAACAATAATAACTAAGGAAAAACAACCAAAAAAAGTGAATATAAATGAGATAAAAGTATACACTGCATTTATACATATGTAACTACATTTATCTTAGTGAGGAATGCTGATGGCTGAAGTGGAATCTGGATAGGCGGAAGGGGATGAAAAGAAGCTGGTTATTTCTTGGAAGGTGAATCACCTTCCATAAAGACAGTACTTACAGTGGCGTGTAAAAAGAATGAGACACCCTTTTGTTCTGTAAATTTTTCGTATTCTTTACCACTTTTTGTTACTTTATTTCATATGCGAATTAATATTTTATATTTCATTTTAAGGAAATTTTTATAGCCTCTCTAATAGTTAAATAATTAGGCAATGTATTTATTTCTTAAAGTTTTATAAAACAAAAGCTGTCCTTGAGAAAACAAATTACGAATTCCAATTACAGTTTTCAGAGAAAAACAAATTGACCAATCAGAAATTTCATTTATTTAGTCAATCAATTTGATTTGTGGGTATGGCTTAGTTCTAATGTATATAAATGAGGAAATTTTGTCTATTGTTTTATTTAACCATGAGATGATCCCAGATATGGCTATAATCCAAGGCTACCGACTTGCTGTGATCAAGCTTTCAGAAGGAGGATGTTCCACACGTTCAATGGCAAAAGAACTCTCATTAAGTACAAGTACAACAGCTCGAATATTAAGAAAATATAAAACAACTGGAAAAATTGACCATAACACAAGTTCAGGACGACCTAGTAAGTGAACACACAAGAAAGATCGCATATTGTGCAGAAAAGACTTTGCTCAAAGACAGCTTACAAGTCCTAAACTGCTTGAAATACTGAAAAGAGGTGGCACAATAAGAAGATGACTCTTGGAAAATAATCTGAGAGGATGTAAAGCAAGAAGAAAGTTTCTTACTCTCAAGAGAAACTCTGCTGAAGAGAAGAATTTCTTGGGCAAAGCAGCACTGCCAATGGACAGTAGACCAATATTCAATAGTCATATTCAGTGATGAATGGACATTTTGCGCTAATAACCATTCAGGAAATCAATATGCGAGGCGCCGAAAGGAGAGGAGCATATGTCAAGTTGCATTTTACCAACAGTCAATCAAGCCATCTATTTCTGTTATGGTCTGGGGATGTATGTCAGCCTCAAAAGTTGGTAGATTACATATTGTAAATTTTAACCAATATCTACATATTCTAACTAATAAGATGATTCATAGTGGTAAATATTTGTTTGGAGAAGAGGAATTTAAAATGAAAAATGGTTCCAAGATAACTGAATTTCCATATGGATTGACCAGCTTAGAGTTCAAACCTGAATCTTGTAGAGAATCTTTGGCACAGGTTTGGGGTAATTCATTCGAAAAATAAGCCATCTACAAAAAATGAACTAATTTCAGGAATTATTATAAAGCAAGGTTTCGAATTGTTAATGATAATGACGTGTTAAGCCTTGTTCAAAGTATGCCAAAGAAGTGCAAAATAGTTATAAAGAATTAAAGATGGCCAATAAAGTATTAAATTGTTCTGTGTAATTATTTTTTTAAAATTTTATATTCCTTACTGTTATTTAAATTTTGTAGTTCAATATAGTCCACAAGATTCCACAAATTGTGTTCAATGACTGTAAAATATAATTTCAAATTGGCTCAAAAATTGCTGAATAAGAAGGTAGAGTTCATCAAGGTTAATATTTTTCTCTATAAATCTTAGGGTGAAAACTAGCCAAAAAAAAAATATACAAAATATATAAAGCTCTCTCTCTCTCTTTCCTCTCTCTCTCTTCTGAGTTCTGTGGCGTGGCTCAATCTCTCTCTGACTCTACTCAGCTCTCTTGTCTTCTCTCTCTCTCTCTCTCTCTCTCTCTCTCTCTCTCTCTCTCTCTCTCTCTCTCTCTCTCTCTCTCCTCTCTTTCTCTCTCTCTCTCTCTCTCTCTCTCTCTCTCTCTCTCTCTCTCTCGGTTCTCCTTCTCTCTCTGTCTTCTCTCTCTCGTTCCTCTCTCTCTCTCTCTCTCTCTCTCTCTCTCTCTCTCTCTCTCCTCCTCTCTCTCTCTCTCCTCTCTCTCTCTTCTCATCTCTCTCTCTTCTCTCTCGGTCAAGAGAGAGAGGAGCGAGAAGTGCAAGGAGAGAGCCATGACACCGAGATCATAGAGAAAGATCAGGAAGAGTAGAGAGAGAGAGAGAATCGAGCAGTCATCATGCAGAGAGGTCTCTCTCGTAGGCTCTCAGAGTCTCGATCGTCAGATATGAGTCACTCTGCGTCTCAGTCTGAGGAGAGAAGGTCGTCATCAGAAGTCGCAGTCAGCGGTCGCTGCTCGCTAGTCTCGGTCTGAGCATCTGCATCTCGTCTGCTCTCTCGTGGAGAGAGAGAGAGTCGACTGAGAGAGGTCAGTCAAAGGAAGAGAGAGGGTCAGAGAGCTCTCATCTCTCTCTCTCTCTCTTCCCTCTCTCTCTCTCCTCTCACTCTCCTCCTCTCTCTTCTCTCTCTCTCTCTCCTCTCTCTTC
>JABUQX010071290.1:15000-20427 GCA_015478945.1 Trachelipus rathkii | reverse complement strand
ATAATCAATTAATTATAGTAACAAACAATAATAAATAATATATCAATAATAATTAATATATCAATAATAATTGATCTACGAAAAACTCATCGATATATGGATAATATGTACGTAGATAAAGCGAATACGACTTTCATCGATAATGAAAAAATATCAAAGCAGAATAAATTAATATTTAAGTAATAAAAAAAAGTCACACGCACATTAATATGAGTCACACTACATATGCTTTAATACAGGCAGCACGACACTTCACAATTTAAATCATAATAGTGGAAGGTCCGTTAGGATAAATATATATAAGTATTATGTATTCTAATCAGATATTTGATCGAGTTGTCTGATAATTTAGTAATAATTAATAGATACATGCTGAAATTTGTTACAAAATGAGCATCTCTCGCTTAATTTAACAAAATATTAATACAGTGTATTTTTTCTTGATCGATTCATTTTCTATTAGTTTTCATAAAACACTTCCAAATTTAACGAGAAAATATGTAATAGAGTTCGAAAAGGTAATTGTACAGGAGAAGGAAAATTAGAGGAGGTGGAAAGGTAGATATTTAAAAAAAGAAAATTGTTGACTTAAATTTGTCAGAAAGAGAACAGTACTCACTAACACAGATAGCAGCAGATGAGAGAGGAGGAGAGCAGAGAGGGAGACTCAGAAGAGTAGGAGGGTGAAGAGAGGAGTAGTAGAGAGAGAGAGAGAGAGAGAGAGAGCAGCACAACAGTAGATGAGTGTGAGAGGGAAAGGTGAGAAATAATCGGTGAGAAAGCTTTAGTCTAATTTTGAGAACGAAAGTTCGGTTAGAAAGATAAGAAGAAGAGTTTGGATGTTCCTAGAGTCTTGGCGAGATAGATTCGAGGTATGATTTAGAAGACTGATGACTGAAGAAGTGGAGCAAGGGAATGAGAGATGCTATCGAGTAAGGGATAAAGATTTGTCAAAAGAAGGGTAGTAATATATGTATTCCTAATCATGTTCACGCACTAGTACTCATATATACCACCAAAACACTTACTGTTTATATTTCTGAATGGTGGGGTCTGTCTTATCTAAGACTCGCTTTTCACTATGAGTACATGTGCGTTTGAGGACCTTAACAATGAAATAGCTGTTATTTCTTAGAACGCGGAAGTCGAAATAAAATTAAATAATTAAAAAATAAGTTATCACACCTATTTTCTTTCGTTTCCCTCTTTTACTCTTTTTTCATTTGTATATCTACTATTTTTTTCTTGTATTTTAATATATTTAATCAAAATAATCTTTGGGTAAACTGGATGCATCCCTTGTATTAGAAAATTTGAAATTTTCCAATAAAGAATTAATTAAACACAGAACAAATTGGATATATTGTTGGACGTATGATTTCTCTATTATAACACTTATTGTACGATTATATATTATAATTATTTTGTTGAATGAGAACCGAATATAACGTAACCCTTAATCGTGATCGCGATCTTGATATCCGTTTTTTGGAGTAGTAATTATTATTGATTTAATATAATAATTATATTAAATTTAGTGTAAGATTCCACGTACGCGAAATATATCTACGTTCAATATTGTAATCTAATTCGACTGTATTTTTTATTCCGGGAGAATGTATGTTTATCGGCGTATCGTGATGTTTATTTTTTTAAATTTTATTTTTTTTTATCTAATTTTAGTATTATATTTCTCATTCATATTACAAAAGACAAACATATATTGATTTTAAGGACAGGAGAATTTATTGTTGTATTCTCTCAGGAGGGTTAAGAGAAGATAAGGAATCTTCTTCAATTTTTTAAATTACAGGAGTATTGACAGAGTTAAATTTATACTGAGATTGGATGTATCATTTTCTTTTGACATTTATAGAGTGTACCTATCGCACTAAAAAAGAAGGTTAATTTAGGAAAATTTATATAAATATCAACATATTCTCTAAGAGGATAATAAGAAATGCTTAATAAGTTTGTGTTACGTAATGGAGGTTTAGGAGTTGTACGCGACGATCGGCGCTTCGATCAGTCACCATCGGAAATTTCTCGTTACTCTCGACTACTAGTCGTTATTCTTTCCTCTCTCCTTATATATATACTTATTCGGGAGTATGGGTTGTTAAAAATTGAATTATATTCACGTTTCTTAAAGCGAGTATAGTATTATTCTTTAGAGCGGATTAAGCAAAATAATATAGAATTACGGGATCTTAAAGTCTATAAGAATTGGGTATTTTATAGTAGTACTAATATATATTATATATATCAATAGTTAAGCTTTAATATACATAATATGGTAGCATTGAATATATGGAGCGTTATCATAGATCTTTAGCTTTTATTTATTTCTAGTAATTATATATCATACTTATTATATTTCGGGGAGGACAGGAGAAGGGAGTATGAAGATGAGAGTGAGAGGGGAATGTGTATAGACCAAATTATTCTGTGTTTCGGATGTTTTTTATAATTTATTGTATTTATATTAATTTTATTGATTAATTAATTGATTGAGTATTATAAATATATATTAATCATCGAGGAGTATTCATAATGATTATTATTTGACTATCCATTGAGCTATGAGTAAATGTATGTATAAAAATTATTTTTTAGTTTTAACTTATTTAGTTAAAGTAATATATAAAAAATATATGTTAATTTAACTTTGACGTATAAAATATCGATAAATCTCAGGCGAAGATTGGTTTAATTTTGTTGATACCATTTTTATATAGTATTCCTACTTAATAGTATACTAGGAAACAAGTATGATGAGTGGAGCCGGATGCGTAAGAAGAAGCAAGTTACAGTCTCAAGAGTCTTTCAAAAATGAGGAAGATGAGTGTGCAATGCTTACAGATCCTAATCAATTAGAAGATTTATTAAACTTATTAATGGACTAAATCATTTTATTACTTAGTAACAAAACATGTTATTTGAGCTTCTATCGAGATCGTTCAGTTTAAATTTGTTGTGAAGTAAAAGTATTCGGGTATATTTCTAATAGATTTATTATATATAATGACGAGAATACGTACTAACGAACTCAGACGACGATACGATACTAGACAGAGACGACGCGACGTAAGTATACGATGAGTACTATATTATATGTTTGGAGTTTATAGAGATTAGTAAGTTGCGTATGATTCTATATTCACGGAGGCGTAGAGAATACTAGACTTTTCAATTATAGTTATGATTGTATACTTATATAGCTATTATGAATAGGTTCCGTTATAGGTAATATAAATTTATCGGTATTATTAGTTTTCGATAATTGCGGTGTGTTTAAGTTTAGCGTCGTAATTAATATATATATATCTATAACTCTAGGTTTAATTGAGCGTAATTTTTGAATATCGATTCAGTCATCTCTTAAATACTTTTCAGGTTTATTATTATCAAGTGTGGATAAGGGAGGAGCCATTTATAACAGTTGATTATTACCATAAATGTAGCTGGTATACGCTTGTTACTTAAAAATATAGGTTGAGCGATTGCGTTTGAGGCATACATATCACTCTGAATTTGATTATTTTATCTTGACGAGTATTATATTAATACTAACAGTTTAAATACTAGTAATTTTTTACTATACTACTACATTTTTATTTAAGCCAAAGTTCTAGAAAAAGATACAATTACGTCAGCAAAAATTACTACGTTTTCGGCTTCAGCTAAATCTTACATAAGATTCTGATCGTTATTATAAATTTTTATTTATCAGATTTATATAGATAAGAATTGACTTTTATTAGCATAGCGCCTTACCACCGCTGTCGTACGTATCTAACTGTCTTCTAATTTATCTATCACGAATCGGTTGAGTACCCATTTTAATTGCTAGTATGTACATGTAGGTGATATAATATCATACCATTTACATTAGTTTATTAATATATATATATATTAGTATAATAGTAAATATTAAATATTTACATATTTGAAAAAAAAAAAAATACATAGAATAAAATTTTATTTAATTATTATATATTATATAAGATTATGAGATACTGTTCTACTTTATCGTTATTTATTATTATCTTATTTATACTGTCTGGTAATTAAATGAAGATAAATTATTAAAAATAATTAATATATTTATAGTGATGCATAATCAATCAATAACATAGATACACATACAATTTTATATTATATTTATAAAAGGAACTCACAAAATATTCGAAATATTTTAACATAGCTTCCACAGTTATTTAAAACAAGGAATTATTAAAACGATAATTACTAATTCATTACTCTGAGTAAAGCGACTATTACAGAACAGCCAACTAGATTAATTAGAATTGATTCTATCTCGTTTCCACACTAAACCATAGTAAGCGAATTATGTCACAAAAACTCATTAATTTTCAGAAAATGGTGATACAGATAAATAAATGGCAAAATTAATTATATATATATCAACGTTTAACTTTATCAAATAGCGTTTCTTTGTAAAGGTTACCGAACCAATATATATCCTTTACTTAAAGTACGAGGGGACGTTATATAGTACATACTTCTCACTTCAGCAGTACTTTATAATTTACGGCTAATCTACGATTTAAGACCGCTCGAAAAATAGTATATCGCGGGGTCGCGAAAGGTTACGTAACCGTTATCAAGTTTTCTGATCTATTTATAGTTTATACTTATATATATATATTATCTTAGTTATTATTAAAACACGCTCACTTATAAAAGCCTTACTTATATACGAGTATATACTTCAGCAGTCGTTAATAATTTATCACGTATTATTTTTTATTGGTTTTCAGACTAGAGTTAAAATTCTCCTTTTCTAGGGGCGAAATTATATTTATATTATTTTGCCTACTAATCTATCCCACGAGAAGTCGAAGTATCAACTATATTTGTGATATGATTGTTTAATTTACGTGGCTCAGAAACGATTATTCCTAAGAATAATGAGAAGAAGTGAATGCTCGACCATTAATTAATGAAGATCAGTTATTCACAAAGAGATCTTTAGAGGGTATAAGTTCAGTGAAGACCCAGGATTGAAGAAGAAAGTGAAAGTGGCACTCTAAGCACTCAGCCAAGGCTGCCTTTTAGTATTTTTACGTTATCCGAAGCTTAGCTTATTCGAAACAAAATGATCGACTATTTGATACGCGAATAATGAAAAACCGCAAGATTCAGGAAAACTCTAATCACTTCTATTCTTATTATGGCAGTTTAGGGAGCAATTTCAGTAACATAAAGGATCAATCGCATGAGGTTAATTCTGGTCCACAATCTGACCAATTATTTAATCATGAAGGAACATTATTGACTTGCCATTAAATTACACGAACTGATTTTCTCTACTCTTTTCAAACTTTTTTATAGAATTTGTGGATTTTTAAATAATTTATATTTATTTATCTTCTTTATTTCGTGATGTGAAAGGTTTAGTAG
>JABUQX010071290.1:0-10000 GCA_015478945.1 Trachelipus rathkii | reverse complement strand
CACAATAAACTGATTTATTGCAGCAATTAGTTTTACAAAATCTTGAAAATAGTCAATAGTTTGAATAATAAATATATAATAATAATAATCATAATTATATAATAATAATAATAATATAGTTAATATAATAATAATAATAATAATAATACATAATATATAATAATATAATAATAATAATTTAATAATATAATATAGAAGAAGAAGAAGAGAGAAGAAGAAGAAGAAAGAAGAAGAGAAGAAGAAGAGAAAGAGAAAAGAGAAGAAGTAGGTCTAGAACAATGGAAGAACCACAAGGATAGAAGACGAGTTAAATGGAAGAAGAAAGGTGAAGAAGAAGAAGAAGAAGAAGAAGAAAAAGAAGAAGAAGAGATCCGCAATGGCCAAGAGAAGATTACTATTTGAAAGATACTCTGAAAATTTAAAGGGTTGGATGGAAATCCAAGCTCCTTAGAGAAGTAATGAGAAATAAATAAGTAGTAATAATATTGTTAACATTAACATAATTTGCCTAATGGTGATAATAATATATATTTTTTTTCAAGGAGAATATAAGGTCACCGTCTTCACGGCAGAGCCTTAAATGATCAAAAAAGTGTACTCCATTTTAACGTCCGAGCTAGACTGGACCTAGCCCAAGGAGAGAATAGCACACATTTCCCCACACCGGGCATTCGGAACGCTGGGACCTTCCTCGCTGGTTGGCAAAGTTAAAACCAAAATTCCACTACTTTAATACTTATAATAGAAATACAAAAAAAATATACATACATAATATACATACATACATAATAATACTTACACTAACACTATTAGAATAAACACTAATTATACCACTAACACATTAGATAACAATAAATTATTACCATTGAAATAATAACTAATGGTGATAAAAATAGTAAAAGTAATAATATTTTGGCTGGAATGTGTTTTATTTTAACGTGAAATTATTTTACAAAATTTAAGCTAGCTAGTTTTGGAATAATCCTTCATTTCTGTATGCAGATGCCTCGAGTTTGGAGGGGAAGCATCGTACGTGAACATAGTATGCGACGGATGAACTAAGGAAATAAGTTCATGAGGGGAATTGTTGGCTTTCTATCAAAGGAATCCAGTGAAGCACCTCTGTAAGGGGAAGTCTGCTTCTCCTACTTTTTGAAGCACTATGAGAGTTAAAAGCCTGTTATTTTAAAGTTTATTGATCTTAAAGACGATACTCTTTCTGTGGAGTCCAGATGATTTTAATACTAACGGAATTTAGAAGAAAGAACTTCTTTTCTAATTTTTAAGAACATTAGAAGAAAAGTGAAAAATTAACATTACCATTTAAAATTTTGGGTATAACATTGTTTTATTTCAATTGCATTATTAGAAATTAAATAATAATAATAAAAAAAATAATAATAATAATAATAATAATAATAATAATAATAATAATAATAATAATAATAATAATAATAATAATAATAATAATAATAATAATAATAATAATAATAATAATCAATAATATAATAATTAATAGATAATAATAATAATAATAATAGATATTATAATAATAATAATAATATAATAATAATAATAGAATAATATAATAAAATAATAATAATTGAATATATATATAATAATAATATATAATTATAATGATATAATAATAAGTATTAATAATATAATAATTAATAATAATAATAATAATAATAATAGATATAATTAATACTAATAAATCTAATAATAATAAAATATTAATTAATAATTAATGGTAATATAATAATAATAATATAATAATAATAATAATAATAATAATAATATAATAATAAAATAATAGAAATAATAAGTAATGATAAAATTAATAATACAATAATAATAATGAATAATAATTTTGCAACATGATATTTGCTAAAACAATGGCAAGATTAAATTCTATTCGCAAACAGGGAAATTCTTTAACAGTTCACCGAGCATTGATTTCGTAATTATATTATTATATTATTATTATTATTATTATTATTATTATTATTATTATTATTTTATTGATTCTATTATTATTATTATTGATTATTTATTATTTATTATTCATTATTATTATTATTATTATTATTATTATTATTTAATCATATGAATGAAAATATTGATTTTAAATTTTTCTTTGAATAGATAAAAAATAATAACAAAAATAATAAAAGGAACAATAATAATAATAATAATAATATATAATAATAAATAAAATAATAATAATAATAATAATAATAATAATAATAATAATAATAAAATAAAATATAATAATAGTAATAATAATAATATAATATTTTAATTTCAAATTCAAAAATTTTTATTTCTTTTTTAAAATAAAATTTTATTTATTATTTTTTGTTTTATCTTTTTAAATCTTTTCCTTTTATTATTTTAATTCTAATATTTTATGCAGAAATTTTATATTTATTTATTTATTTATTTATTTATTATTATATTATTATTTTATTATTATTATTATTATTATTATTATTAATTATTATTATTATTATTATTATTATATTATTATTATTATTATTATTATATTATATATTTATATATGACGTTTTTTTAAAAAAAAAAAATTATATTCTTATGATTCTTGTAATTTCATTGATTATTATTCATATTGTAATATTATTATATATTATTAATTATTATTATATTATTATTATTTTTATATTATTGTTATTATTATTTCGTCTTGAGATGCAATGACCTCCCTGTAGTGACGGTTGGGTATCCCTCAAGGCGTTGGTTTGCCACCAGGACTCTTCTGTCCTTCTCCAAGGTACCAATTTTTTTTTTTTTTAATCCGGAAAATATTGGCTTAAAATTCTGAAAAACATTTTTTTTTTTAATTTTTATTTGCAAAAATTATAATTTAGTTTTCAAAACAGCTTTGAACATCATGGATATAATATTTATATATACATTTGATGTCTTTTAAACATTTGATATATAAATATATTTATTTATTTGTAATATATTATAGGGTAGATATGAAGTTATATATATAGTAGTTATAATATTATATATATATTATATATTATATATCACTATATATATATATCATTTCCTCTTCGTATTTTTATTTAAATTTGCTCACTTCAAAATTGGTAGTTTAATATTTATATTAAAGTCTATCTAAAAATAATAAGAATGATATAAGTATAGAATAAATAAAAATCTATTGATAAGAAAAAACAATATACTTTTTAGGAATAATAAGAAAATAAAAATATAAAAATAAGAACCTGGTATAAGTATGTAGAAAGTATTAATAATAATAATAATATACAATAATAATAATAATAATAATAATAATAATAATAATAATAATAATAATAATAATAATAATAATAATAATAATAATAAAATAATAATTAATAATAATAATAATAAAATAATGAATTATAAATAATAATAATATAATAATAATCATAATAAGAAAATAATAATAATTATATAATTAATATATAATATAATAATAATAATAATAATAATAATAAAATGTATTATAAACTACAAAATAGCAAAAGTATTTCGGGTCGACGAGACCATGAGATGTGAAACAGGTTAAGATAGGTCAGCAAGGGTCACAAGGTCACAAAAGATATTTTTACATTCACTAGTCATAATAATTATAGGGTATAAGTGAAATAACGCTAAATAATAATCAAATAATAATAATAATAATAATTAATAAAAATAATAATAATAATAAATAAAAAAAAAAATTTCATATTAATGCAATTATTTTTACTAGACTAAAAATACATGAATAAGAAAATATGAAACATAATAATAATAATAATAATAATAATAATAATAAAATACATAATAATAATAATAATAGTAATAAGAAAAGAATAATAATAATAATAATAATAATTATAATAAATAATAATAATAAAATAATAATTAATAATAATAAAATAATAATAATAATAATAATTAATAATAAAATATAATAATAATAATAATAAATAATAATAATAATAATAATAAATAAATAATAATAATAATAATAATAATAATAATAATAATAATAATAATAATAATAATAATAATAATAATAATAATAATAATAATAATAATAATAATAATAATAATAATAATAATTGTAATAATAATTATAAAACTATAAATGCACTAAAGCAATTACAACTACTACTACTTCCTCCATAAAATTATAATAACTATATATATAACATATATATATATATATATATAATATATATAATATATAAATATATATAATATACTATATATATAATTATATAAATAATATATATATATATAATATATATATTATAAATATAATATATTTAAAATCAATAATAATAATAAATCAATAATAATAAAATAATAATAAAAAATAATAAATAATATAATAATACATAATAATAATATATATAATAATAATAAATAATAATAATAATAATAATAATAATCATTAAAATAATAATAATAATAATAAAATAATAATAATAATCAATAATAATAATAAATAATAATATAATAAAAATAATAATAACAATAATAATAATATAATAATAGAAATAAATAATAATAATAATTAATAATAATAATACACAAGAAAAAAAAAATCATAAAAGAAAATATTAATTAATAATAAATAACTTTTAAAAACCTTTTAACCAGAAAACATAACAACAAATAATAATAATAATAATAATAATAATAATAATAATAATAATAATAATAATAATAAATAATAATAATAATAATTTAATAATAATAATACATAATAATAAAAGTAGAAATAATAATAATAATAATTATATAATAATAATAATAAATAATAATAATATAATAATAATAAATAATAATAATCTAATAATAATAATAAATATAATAATAATAATAAATAATAATAATTAAAATAATAATAAAATTGAAATAATAATAAGAATAATAATAAATAAAAATAATAATAATAAAATAAAATATAATAAAATAATAATTAATAATAGATAATAATAATAATAATAATAAAAAAATAATAAATAATAATAATAATAATAAAATAATAATAAATAATATAATAATAATAATATAATAATAATAATAAATAATAATAGTAAATAATAATAGTAAATAATAATAAAAATAATAATAATAATAATATGAAATAATAATAATAACAATGATAATAATAAAATAATAAGAATATAAAATAATATAATAAAATAATAATAATAATAATAATAATATTAATAATAATAATATAATAAAAGTAGAAAATAATAATAATAATAATAATAATAATAATAATAATAATAATAATAATAATAATAAAAGAATAATTAATAATAATAATAATAATAATAATAATAATAATAATAATAATAATAATAATAATAATAATAATAATAATAATAATAATATTTCACTGCACAACAATGAAATTTTTTCGGGCTCAAAATTAGCGTATTCTTAAGTATTTCAAACTGCTGAAATCGAAAATCACCATAAAATTGATCGATTGGATATCGATTGCTTTGGATATACAGTGACGTAATTTTTTGGTGTCTACATTTGCAATATGGGGGAAATTTTGTTTTGGGGAGTTGTCACGCCTCACAACTGACATAACAGAACGTTCCTCAGATGTTTGTAGGTATAAACATATAAACTGTTAATGTGACTGTGACTTTCATATTTTTCATGTTTTATTTTTTTCAGAATTTCTGGTTTTGGATTGCCTATGAAGTGTAAAATTTGTTATATCAAAATGCCACGAAAATGTGTAAATTTATTGCATATATTTTGTTACATATGAGGTGAAATAATATTTTCGCAACAGAAACCCAATCTGACGCCTCTTGTGAAGACTGCCTATCAGCATTATTTTGGTATGAGTAGGGGACCTGGAAAAGTATGGCTCCACATATAGGCAGCTCTTGTAAGTTATACTACTAAGAAGTCTGAAATATAAAAAACTATTTATGGCTTTTGTTGTGCCCATTGTTTGGCAGCCTACAAACCATACATATAACTAATATTTCTGGTTGACTCATCCTATCAAAGGCAGGATTATCAAGAAGAAAAGAGAACAGTTAATAACCCGAATTTTGCCATTGCTATTCGACCTATTTTCACACCAAATTCATATAGTCTACCATGCTCCTACACCTCGAACATTAGAGCTTGAAGTAAGAAAATGAAGACAGTGTGGAAGGAAAAGAACCCAGTATCCCTTCCACATCCCATGACCCAGATTTCGAGGTAAACGATGATACACCGCACCGAACGAGTCAAGTGGAATTGAGTGATCTCATTCGAGACCTTACTTGTCCAAAGAGAAGCAGAAATCTTCATGGTCAAGGCTACAGCAATGGAATCTTCCCAACGTATGTCAGGGTTCTCACAGAAAAAAAAATACAAGAGAAATCAGGAGAGATCTGGCTTCCCTTTTATGAGAGGAAAAACAATTTGTTTTGCCGGACGGGATAATGCTTGATGAAGTATTAATTGACATGATCCAACTGAATGCAGGTTATTCATAACTTCCCAAGCTTAGATTTGAAAGCTGATTACTGACACAACGGCAACAGTCTTCCTTCTAATCCTGTTGGTTACGCAATTCACATGGAGGAGACTTATGCAAACATGACAGCGTCCTCGACTCAATCAAATATAGTGAACATAGGTGTAAAATATGTGGCGATCTCAAATTCATCGCTGTACTCTTGCGATTTCAACAGTGGTACACTAAAAGTACTGCTGCTTTCTTATGTATGTGGGACAATAGGGATAGGAAAGCATATTACATAAGCAGTACTGATCTTGGCAAAAATTGACTCACGAGAACATGTTGTTGCCAAGTCTTCATGGACTAAAAGAGTTTTTTCACTCCTTCAATTAATCTGAGGTCCATTGAAAAATTTTCAAATGGCATGAACCAGAAGAAAGGCCTTTAAGTATTTATAGGTAAATTCCTAGATGGAAGTGTATGCAATATGTTGAAGAAGGCATTTTTGTTTAACTTGTAAAGGATCATGCTTTTGACCAAGTTTTGGAGGGAAAGAAAAGGAAGATTGGGAAACCTTCATTCTTAAGCAACAAAAGAGTGTGATACCTACACTCAGTTGGGCCAGTTTTTCTGGAAAATATCATTCAACTCGGAAATGCAATCAGTGTCCCTTAAAATCCATTTTCTCACTCCCATCTAGAACTTTTTTCCTCCATTGACAGAGCTGTGAGTGCATGAACACGGAGAAATATTCCATTAGAATCATTTCTTGTAACGAACAAAGAATCAGGCCTGGAATTAAGCTTGCTTGCGGATTACAGCCAGTCTGTGTGTAGAAGATCCATAACTCACTTACAAGAGGCAAGCCAAAGAAAGAAAAGATCTCATGAAGCCACCACATGATACTCTTCACATCGAACCACCTGCCAGGTATTCATCCATCAATTTAGAACTCTTAGAATGTAACTGTCATTAACAATATTTAAAATGCACTTTCAATGTTGTTGGCATATGTAATTAAAATGTATCGTTTTCTCTTAATCCGTTAAAATAACATTTCCACCTATTGTATATCACAGAAACTATAGCTTAATAAAAAGAGTTTTCTTTGTCAAATTCCGCTTCTCACATCAAAATTAGTAAGATTACACTAATGAAGTTAAGGAAACCTTCCAAAAAATTTTTTTGGGTGCCAAGTGAATAAGTGAATTATAATAATGGTTGTAGGAGTAATATCGGTTCTATTATTAATCCTACTTTACTATACGACCACTACTACTACTACTACTACTACTACTACTAATAATAATAATAATAATAATAATAATAATAATAATAATTAGATAAAATTATAATAATCAATAATTAAGAATAATAATAATAATAATTTATATAATAATAATAATAAAGAAGAAGAAGAAGAAGAAGAAAAAGAAGAAGAAAAGAAGAAGAAGAAGAAGAAGAAGAAGAAGAAGAAGAATAAGAATAAGAATAAGAATAAGAATAAGAATAAGAATAAGAATAATAATAATAATAATAATAATAATAATAATAATAATAATAATAATAATAATAAAATAATAATAATAATAATAATAATAATAATAATAATAATAATAATAATAATAATAATAATAATAATAATAATAATAATAATAATAATAATAATAATAATAAAAACAATATATTTAAAAGTCAATCTTCAATGCATATAAATATTGAAAAAAATAACCCTTTGTATAACTTTTTTTGAATTCCTTTGTGTTCAATTGTATTAAATTTATTGTATTTTTGAATTCAATTTTTTTATTCCTTTAACATTTTAATTTAAGTTATTGAAAACCTTCGGAGTTGAAAGTGAATTATTATTATTATTATTATTATTATTATTATTATTATTATTATTATTATTATTATTATTATTATTATTATTATTATTATTATTATTATTATTATTATTATCTATTATTATATTTTATTATTATTTATTTATTATTAATTATTTCTCGTTTTATATGTCGTCAAAATTGACATTCCGAACAGCTAAGGTATAAAATTGTTTGTACAATAAATCTTCTATATATATTATAATATATTATATATATATATATATATATATATATATAATATTATATATATATATATAATAATAATATATATGATATATATATTTAATATATATATATATATCATATATATATATAATATATATTATATATTATATATATATATATAAAATATATATATATATATATATATATATTAAAAATATATATAATATATATATATAATATATATAATAAAATAATATATATATTATATAATATACTAATATATTATAATATATAATTATATATATATATATATATATATATACTATATAATATAATATATATTATAGATAGATATATATATTATATATATGATAATAAATATAGTATATATCAATACATATATATATAATATATATATAATAATATATATATATTATATATATATCATATATTTATTAATATTTAAAAGGCCGGGAAGGGGCTAAGTAGGGCGGGTCATTGGTTTGAACCCACCCCCGAAATTATTTTAGCTATAAAATTTATTTGATAACTTGAGTCTTAATTTTAATTTATAAGAATAATAATAAAAAAAATAAACAAAATAAATTAAATATTTGTGGTGGCAAAGCACAAAAGGAGAATCTCTATAAGTGAAGGCAATATTACGAATGCTGAAATAAAATTGCGACTTTCTGATTGGCCAACGACATGATGACGTATCAGCAATGAAGAAAATGTTTTATTATGTTGAAGTGTTCAAAACTATCGAAAATATACAGTGGCATTGTATTTGCTCATTGTTGTTGATATTCCTATAAGACGCGGAGTCCAGTGTTCGAATCCCGCTGATGGAGAGTAAAATCTTCTTTGACTCATTCATTTAAAGCGGTATAGAGTACAACACTTTAAGAAACTTTATTGGCACAGCTATAAATAAACTAAGCTGGGCACTATTTTGGCACTATATAGGCACTATATAAGGCACTTTGGCACTTATAAGCTTGGCACTATTTTGGTTTACCAATGTGGAAATATATTAATGGAAAAAAATAGGAAAGATTTTCCGAGAGAGACAAAATGAATTATTATTATTATTATATTATTATTATTATTATTATTATATTATTTAGTTGATATTATTATTATTATTATTATATTATTATTATTATTATTATTATTATATATATTATATTATTATTATTATTATTATTATTATTATTATTATTATTATTAACTAAAACGAATATGCGAAACAAAATGGTGTGGAAAGTGTCGATGAATTGTTACGATTTAGAGAAGTTTTTAAAGAAATTGTTGAAGCTTTTAGAGGAGTTTGAGAGGGGACTATCTCAAATGGTCGACAGGAAAAAGGGTCGAGAGGAAAAAGAGTCGACGACACAACATTAGAAAAATTTCCGTACAGTCCGCAGCAATCCTCTCC